>JASGXE010020465.1:0-33053 GCA_030068105.1 Sinentomon sp. SZTP_YWyxl
TTATCGGGTCACGAACCATGTAAGGCCGAACGATTTTTCCACGGAAAGATTTTTCGGACAACTGTCCTTGCCTGACTATCAGCAGAATCCTGGTGTTTTGGGAAGTTTCGGGAGTTGTTATCAAAACACGCTATGCACAGGCAAGGAAATATTAAGTGTCAGGTGCATGTAATCAAATGGAGCAACAATACAGTTTTACACAAAACTCAACTCAGCAGAAATTAAAGTTTTCCATTTTCAACCTTTGTTGCAATGGGGCACTTTTATTTCTGCTTGGACAACGGGGGCCACAGTCAAATGGTGAAAACAGTGTTCCCGACAGTTATTTTTTCTTTGCCTGTAGCTGTCATTCTCAACATGTTATTGGTCTTTGGGCCATTTTTATTCTTCATTGCAACTCATCCTCAGGATCAACTCAACACAGCCAATTCCGTGGATGAATTTGAGTTGCTAAAATTTCATTTCTATGATGCACAACGCTTATTCCTTTTCCATTGTTGCGTATATTGAAAGATGCATCCGTCTGTTGAATTGACTCGGTTGAGTTCAACCTGAGGGTGCGTGGCTGTGGGGAACACAGCAGAGTGACAACCGCAAAACAATTGACGGAATGTGTCAATGAGGGCCTTTTTGCGCTGAGCTAGAAGTTCAAAGCCATCACTCCATCCTTCATTTTTCTCCACTCATTTTGTGCGACTTTTTCCACGGCCATTGGATGAATGTGTCACAATCTGACTGACGGCTGTGACCAAAGAATGTCCCACATCAAAATGGAATCTTCTCAACATCGGTAAAGCAACAGCGTTTTCCATAGAAACTAAATTTTCACAACAAATCTATTCCTTGAATTGGTTGAGTTTCAGTGGCAATGGCCACATTTGATTTCAAAGAAAAATGATGAATCTGGGCAATGACTTTTGAAAGGGAAGCCCGGAATGCGACGTTGAACACATCGATGTTTTTCTTCTTCAAAATCTTGTTTGAATGTTTGGCTCTGAACGAGAATGTTTTACGGCATGGATAAGATTGGTGAAATTGGGATGGTTTCTAAATGGAAGAATTTTTTGCAGGTTGATTTTTGGTTGACTGCCACACCTCAACATGCCCCCACGCTATTCCTTTTTCTGTTGTTCAGTGTCTTCTTGATTTGACCAAATGTCTAATACTCCTCATTACACTGAGGTCGTCAATTGACGACCAATTATTGGCTGTCGCATGCAAAAATGGCAGCATCGCCAGCGTGCAGCATGGGTTCCACGGCAAAATCATGCTGTTTTGGTGGTTGTTTTCACCTTATTTGGATTTCTGCTGAATCCATTTTGTGTCGTTTAGCACCATTTTTAAGGTGTGCATCATTTTGATATGGCACACCATGCCCCAGGTGTCAAATGTGCATCCATCACCACCAGAGATACACACCAAAGTGCTGCGAAAGCAGGGTCTGGCATCAGGTGCCACCCAGCAAAGCGTGAATGCATGGGACTCTCATTGAGAGTTATTTGAGAGCCACAATACACAAGACCACGTTCCTGTCATTAAAATACTCAGACATTCAAAATACCCAGGTCATAGAAAATTTTGTCAGACTTTTGAAGCACGGGGCAATGTTATTCCCCATCTAGTAAACGCTGTTAAATGCATTCCTTCATGTTATGTGTTTTGCGGCGCATGCGAAATGGGGAATTACATTGCCCGTGCTTCAAAAGTCTGAAAAAATCGCCTATGGCCCGCGTATTCAGAATGGCTCCGTATAAGGACCTGTGCATCATTCTGAGACACACACGGTGCATGCGGCAAACGCCTTCAAGTGCATCACTCCTAATGCACATTGTGGCCGATTGTGAAAGGTTTTGGGAAAAGAATTCTCGCTGATAAAGTTCATGAAAGCAGTCACTTCCTCATTTCTCCACTGAACGGCAAGATTTGCCGCAAATTGTTATCAAAAGTGGCAAAATGTGTCCACCCAACTGGTGCCGTTTTCCACTCTTTTCTTTTACATTGCCACTAAATTGTGAAAATTCCAAAAATGGAAGGATTTTCCAGCACACGCTATCTTTATCACCATTTGTTGGAATTCTGTCGCAAAAAGTCGAAAAATTCTCGCAAATTCTTGATGAATACAGTTTGAAAGGATGGTTGAAGGGTCATTTTTGTCCCGGTCGTGTCGATTTAGGCCGACTCTCCCTGCAAAAGGACAGCAACCTACTCCGGAATTTACGAATGAAAGACTGTATGATGTTATTGTCAACCAGACCAAAAACCAGCAATTTTTGACGAACCAACTTGACTACTCCACTTCACACGGAGACATCGCGAAAGATTGTATCCTACGAATACAAAAGATTGATCCTATCGCACACAATCAAGAAAGATTGTATCCCAACTTCTATTTACTTCAAAGGCAAAAATCTCCATCTTACTGAATTTTTATTGAAAAATAAACAAAATAGGGGCTGATCAAATTCCCCAAAGACCACATTTTTGTTTCTGTCTGTCCCTATCAACCTTCATCAGTTGCCACATGAGAGGAGAGGGGGCCGATGGTGGTGGCAAGACAAAAGTGCACTCTCTGGGATCGGATCAAGCAAAAATAAAAGCAGAAAACCCTCTGCATGGGATGTGATCTTTGGGGAATTTGGGATGTGGTCTTTGGGAAAATGTGGGCTTTGGGGAATTTGATAAGCCGCTATTTTGTTTATTTTTCTATTATTTGCCAGGTCCAGGCTTTATTTGGGCGTTTTGCATTGGAGACAGTTCTTCCAGAAGACTTAACCTTCCTGGCTGGACTTGAGCCCTAAGTTTTGAGTTGCAGATGCTGGCTTACCCTGGAATGGTGCTAAAATGCAATTTTCTTTACTTGTGCCAAATGATTGACTTATTTCCACAAAATCGGAACATTGAGCTGTGCTGTTTTCTCTGCAAACATGCTTTTCATTTGAACTTTCTCCTCGAAAGTAAATGAAAGGACCGAAACAAGGAAGTTTATCAACATGCTGTAATCCAGGGTCACCAAGAAATCCACAGTGGGCCTTGGCTAGACTGTCACACACAAAATATCTGGGGCAGGGGCGTCACTCTCCAGCGGAGGGTATGGGGGCATCCACGCCCCCTCCCAGGAACAAGGAAAACATAATTTTTTCAACATTTTTATGGACAACCAAAATTTTTCTCCAGAATGGAATCCAAAATTTCTGCAATATTTTGGAAACAACTCAGTTCCCCAAACCGCATGTCAAATTGCTCTGCCGATTGGAACCCGTTGGGGATCTGCACCAAGCCATGGCACACTGCACCCCCTTCGCAGAGGGCTAGATCCTACACTGCCAGCATACGTTCGCCATTTCTACCTCCGTCTCGTGGGGATCAGGCTTGAGGCTTGATAATCAATTTATGGGCGAGTTGTTAACTCCACATTTTGAGTTCCCATGGCTTTCGTTCGGAATCATTGTGGTCCTGACCTCCAGTCAGACTCGGTTTGACCTTTGAGTCGACATGATCCCAGAGTGGATGAGAAAAACTTGAAAGTGTCAAGGAAAACCTCGGAACTCGCCCAATATGAACACAGTCCAGCATTCTCAATGTTTACTCATTTCTCTACTTGGAATGGAGGTTACTTGGATGTTTAGGTAATGACTCTCAACATGCATATCTTCGTCTGAACAATGGAGAAGGGTGATCAGGGGTCAACAACTATTTTCGATCTGGTGAATTCCATCAGGTTGGAAGCGAAATATCTCCAGTGTTGTCAGCTGACGGAAGCTGACTTTGAGGTTAGTCACAACTCGTTGACCAGAGCGGGGTCCAACTGTTTTTTGAAAACTCAGACACCTGAAAAGAGACAGCATTTGATGAAGAAATCGAAGAAGTCTCATTATTTTTTATTTTTTTTTATTTCATTCAGTGAACATACAAAAAGTTGAATTACAATAAGAAATCACCAGGAGGGTCAGAGTTGCCACATAGCAACCGTAACAGACCCCCCTATGAATACAATTTAGGACAAGAACAAATCATGAAAAGTGAAACTGAGTCGTTTGGACAAACATGATAAAGCAAAGACAAAAGGTTGAAAATAGAGACCAAGTAGGCCTACCACCTACTGCAAATCAGTGGCATACTGTCAGTGATAAATTTCCGAACATTTTTTCGAAATGTAGTTTTGTGATCCAGCACCCTAATCTCCAAGGGCAAGCGATTCCAAAGGTCTATTCCTCTGTATTCCACACCATTTAGGCCATAACAAGTTCTGGCAGGGGGATATAAAAGGAGCTTGTTTGATCCTGATCTCGTAGAATTTTTGATTTTTGTTCTCAGAATCTAGAGTGGCAACAGAAACAATCCTTTGTGTCATTCCGTCAACAGCGATTCAGGAAATTTTCTCTTGCGGGGGAATCTCGTAATGTGTAGTGGCGGCGGAAAAAGATTACTCATACATGTGTTTTTCCCATCTAACTGTTGCCTCCGAAACTTTTTTTTTCTTTCTTTTTACTCTTATGCATTTGGTAGAAATTAAAGCGCCAAATTGCAACGGAGCTTTCTAGAGGTGTCAGATTTTGACATTAGTGATGAAAAGAGGATCTTTTATTTCTACAGCATGGAGTTTTTGCTAAAATCTCAAGAATGGAAATTTTTCACATGTATGGGTTATCTTTTTCCGCCGCCAGTATACAGATAGTACCTGCAAATGTTGCTTTGCAGAAGAAAACCTGAACCAGCGTGAAAACCACCCATTTGACTTTTGGCAAAAAGAGTGAAATAATACCATGCCTCTGATCAAAGGCCACACCAGGATTGTATTTAGCAGGATACTCAGACACTTCGGAGGTGAAAAATCGATGCATTATTATGGGAATTGAACAAAAAATGGAAGACGAGGGTTTTACAAAATAACCGAAAATGTTTAATTTATTGGGGGTTCACTCAGGACTCGTCCGTCACCCTCCCCCTGTGGGATCGCCGTTGACACTGATGCATAAAAGTGGATTGTTTCACTCGAATCACATTCTGGTCGTGCGACCTATCGTCCCACACGTCATTCTCCACACATCAGTGATCTCCCATTCCCTCCGTATTTATGTGAAACCTTTTTTGTGAAGTCTGCACTTTACAAAAAAGGTACATCTTTACATCTTGCGCTCCTTGTTCCATGATATCTGCAGTTTTCTTGACCATTTTCAGGAAATTGTGAGAGCATGCAGCAACTACGATGTCTCTCAGCAGTTGCAACACTCAATATCAAAGGCCACGATACACAATGACATTTCTGTTAGGTTCCCTCCTCGAAAGAGCTACGTTCGAAGTTTCTTGAAGAAACTTATTCAGGTGGTAAGCACTAAGCGATCATTTTGATTTTGACCTTTTTCTTATAAAGATTTTCAATTTGGCCTATATTGTGTTTAGATTTTGGCCTTTTTTGTTCAGATTAACAATTGGCCTCTTGGTGTTGATCAGATTAAGATTTTGATCAAAATTGTTTCAATTTGGAGCATGTTGTCCAACTTTAGATTTTGACCCACAGTCTATTGTGTAGATTTTGGCCCATGTCCAGATTTAGATTTTTACAAAAAAATTTAGATTTTGACCTTTTTTGTTCAGATTTACAATTTGGCCTATTATTGTGTTTAGATTTGGCCTTTTTTGTTCAGATTCACAATTATTTTGCCTCTCCGTGTTGATCAGATTTAGATTTTGATCAATTGTTTCAATTTGGCGCATGTTGTCCAACTTTAGATTTTGACCCACGTCTTTGTGTAGATTTTGGCCCATGTCCAGATTTAGATTTTCACCAAAAATTGTTAAAATTTTGGCCTTTTTGTTCAGATTTGCAATTTGGCTCTCAGCATTCTTCGCATACATTTTGACCAATATCGTTTTGATTTTGGCCAATGTTGTCCGACTTTAGATTTTAACCCACGGCGTATTGCTCAGATTTTGGCCCATCTTCAGATTTGGCATTTCACCTGTGTTGTTAAGATGGGACCGGTGACTGGGGCAGAACGAACTGAGGCAGAAGTGGACTGAGGCAGAATTTTTGCATTTTTGGAGGCTGATTTTTTTAATTTCTCCGGGTTAGGTTAGGTCAGGTTAGGTCAAGTAAAGTTAGGACAGGATAAGCTACCACCTCCATGCAAAAACTCCCTCCAAAACTCCCTCCTTTGTCCAATTCTACCTCAGTCCACTTCTGCCTCAGTCCGTTCTATCCCAGTCCCCCGATCCGTTAAGATTTTGACCTTTTTTGCTCAGGTTTAGATTTTTACCTTTCATTGCTTAGATTTTGGCCTGCATTGTGCAAATTTTTGCCTGTGTGTTTGGATTTGGGCCTGGCTATGGCTTAGATATGGTTTGGATATGACTTAGATTTTGGGGAGGTTCGAAGCTTTTGGAGATCCTTCTGCGATGCTCATAAAATCCTTCCGTCACTCTTGCAACAATAGTTCTTCTCAACTTAAACTCTTTCCCATTATTGAAGCTTGAAGATCACAAGATCGAAGTAATTGACGATTTCTACGATCACTACTCATCCATAGTCACATCGGGTTCAGATCGTTCGGAGTCGGAGGGTCACGATGGCCGAGGATATGTCACATACACTCTGCCGAAGTATTCCTCCGGCAGAGGCGCTGCTACTGATCACGTGACCACCATCACACTTCTCGAAGTGAACAGTGTCGTGGCAGATGGCACCACTGGCCTGATTAGTTGGCAGGTGGGTGGTCATGAGGCAGGGGCGGTTTTTTGCTCATTGTCCTTATGCAGCTAGAGAAGACCAACATTCGCTGGTCACAGAAGGCTTTTTGTCGCTTTGTTCGTGGAACTAGACTATTGAACGCCATGCAAGGTGAAATTTTCAAAAAATACCCATACATGTGGAAAAATTCCATTCTTGAGATTTTTGCAAAAACTCCATGCTGTAGAAATAAAAGATCCTCTTTCATCACTAATGTCAAAATCTGACACCTCTAGAAAGCTCCGTTGCAATTTGGCGATTTAATTTCTACCAAATGCATAAGAGTAAAAAGAAAGAAAAAAAAAGTTTCGGGGGCAACAGTTAAATGCGAAAAACACATGTATGAGTAATCTTTTTCCACCGCCACTATACAGCATGGTTTCGTGAAAAAAGCTGGGCGCATGGCAGATATTGCGTTCCTCTTGGCATGTCAGACTTCATTCAGGCTTCCAACTCCAAATCGGAAAGGGAAACCCAAATGTTCACCGAGGGCAAGAGTGGCGTGGGAATGAACTCCGACGGGACGGGGCAAGCGTGTACCCCGTTTTTCTTTCACCCCCCATAAGAGATGATGAGGGGTAACAAAGTTTTAAGCTGGAATCCAATTGCCTGATGACTGAATGTGGTCAAATGAAGATTTTCGAAATGTCACACAAAAACTCCATTCCGATATTGCTTTTCCGACATTGCTTTTCTTGCTGTATATCAATGACATTTTAAATGGATTAAGTTGTGTCGCTCGGTTATTCGCCGATGATTTAGTTATGTACTGTCCTTATCTTGGTCATGATTCGCAAGAAGCATTGCAGTCGGACCTACTAAAGATTAGAAATTGGTGCGATGAGTGGAAAATGAAAATAAATGTGGGAAAATGTGCCTCAATCACTTTTTTCAGATCAATTAGGCCAGGCAACCTCACGCCGAAGAGGACATATTCATTGGCTGGGACGCCCATCCCCAATGTATCCAAATTCAGTTACCTTGGTGTCACGTTAACTAATACTCTGAACTGGGGTTCACACATCAATGCAGTTGTCAATAAGGCCAAAGCTGCCTTGGGAGTAATACGTCGTAATTTAGTGCACGCTGATAAAAATATCAAATCAGTGGCTTACAAAACGTCTGTTTCTAACCCATTCTCGAATATGGGTGCTGTGCCTGGGATCCCTTTCTTGTGAGTCACATAGACGCTCTTGAAAAGATACAGAGAAGTGCTGCACGTTTTATCATGAACGATTATGGCTACACATCCAGTGTAACCGCTATACTCAGTAAGCTCGGGGGCCTCACCCCTGTTTAAGAGAAGGTCGGATAGACGTCTTAGTACCCTAAAAAAGATCCTTAGAGGTTCCCTGCTAATTCCTCTACCAGATGAAGTTCGAGTGAGTCAAATGGTAGCCGCTCTCATGCTAACAAGTTTTTGGTTCCCACTGTGAAGCTGAACACTCATTTCCATTCTTTTTTTCCGAAAACCCTTCGGGAGTGGAATTCTCTGCCCAGGGACTCTTATTTGATCAGAAATTCTCCTGCTACGAGAGGTTAACTCCATCTACGAGTAAATGTTCTTATTCTTGTAACTATTGCTTGATGCCCTACTGATTTTGTGTACAATCGTTAGTCGCCTTTTCAGTTATTAAGTTTGGTCATTTTTAGTTCTTTCAAATGTTTGCATTTATATCGCAAGCTGAAATATTAAATACAAATAATACAAATATGTGGTTTTAGTATTTGAATGTGTGTCTGCGGTGGAATTCCCATACATGTGTTTTTGTCCATTTCACTGTTGCCTCCGAAACTTCTTTCTTTCTTTTTACTCTCATGCAGGCGGTAGAAATTAAAGCGCCAGATTTCAACAGAGCTCTCTGATGTCAAGTTTTGATCTCGGTTGCAAAAAAAGAGGATGTTTAATTTCTGCAGCATGGAGTTTTTGGCTTGCTAAAATCTGAACAGTTGCAATTTTTTGCATGTATGAGTGCAAAAAGTTCTATGGCCTTCAAAACTGAAAACTGAAAACTTTGCAGAAATTTTCCATGCTGTATTTATTTTCCCATGCAGGCTTCGAAATGTTTATCCGAATGGTGCCTACGCAACCCTGATAGATTCCACCAGAAGCGAGTCCTCGAGTTGGGATCAGGAATTGGTTTGACTGGCCTAGCGGTGATATCTTGCTGTGAACCGAGCTGTTATGTCTTCACAGATGTTCATCAGAAAGTTCTCGATACTCTCAGGCATAATGTCAGGATAAATGTTGAGGAAGGTCAGGGCAGACAACTGGACAGCGACAAAGGGATGGTGGAAGATCCGGAACCGGAATGGGTTAGTAACCTGAAGGAAGCATTGAATGGTTAAACTTTGCCCAGACCATACTCTGCTCATACGCCCATTGGGTGCAAAATTGACCAGCCCATACGCCCTATGTAAAAGTATTGGGCAATTTTCTTTTCAGGCCATACTATGTCTGCTGATGCTTTGCGCAGACCATTCCGCGTTTGACCCATACGGTACGGCCTCCATTACACCACTGTAATAAGGGTAATAACCCCACTCCCTCTCCGAAAAAGCTTGATTTGACCCCACTGGACACAAAAGGTGGTGTTGTTTTGGCCTTGTGGTGAGTCATTTCACGAGTTCCTGTCATGTCAGCATGCTTTCGTCGGCTGTGACCCTTTTGATCTGATCATTAAATACCCACTGCACCGCTACACCACTAATGCCCACTTTCCCAGGAAACATAAGACAGTTGGAAGGATAGCGACTGCCAAAAATGGCTAACTATGGTCAACTGTGCCATGTCTCGTGGCCAAATGTCTCCGATATGAAGATCTCGAGGCCAAAAAATGCGATCACCAAGCTGTGTGTTGCCACCTTTTGTGACATGTATAGTGGCGGCGGAAAAAGATTACTCATACATGTGTTTTTCCCATTTAACTGTTGCCTCCGAAACTTTTTTTGCTTTCTTTTTATTCTTATGCAGTTGGTAGAAATTAAAGTCCCAAATTGCAACGGAGCTTTCCAGAGGTGTCAGATTTTGACATTAGTGATGAAAGAGGATCTTTTATTTCTACAGCATGGAGTTTTAGCTAAAATCTCAATAATGCAAATTTTTAACATGTATGGGTAATCTTTTTCCGCCGCCAGTATACCTGCTCCTGAACTAGCATGTGCTTTTTTCCATTTCACTGTTGCATCAGTAGCTTTTCTTCTTTCTTTTTACTCTTATGCAGGCAGCTAAAAACATGTGTATTTCTTTATGTTAATTATTATAAACAACATGGTTGCTACCAACCTGGAAAACCTGGAAAACCTGGAATACTCAGGGAATTTTTTTCGCACCCTGGAAAACCTGGAAAACTCAGGGATTTTTGGAAAAAACCTGGAAAACTGAAAATTTCCAGAAAAATCAGCCAAAAAATGGAAAACAGAATTTCATAACATTTTTTTAGTTTACATTTTTTAAAAATTTCCAGCGATGACACCTGAAGACCATTCTTGTCTTGCAATTTTTGTCTGCACCCTCCCATTTTTGTCTTGTCCTCGGATAAAACCCTGGAAAAAAGCCCTGGAAAAAACTGACAATCCTTCTGGAAAACCTGGAAAACTCAGGGAATTCCGATTTTTCAAAACAGCAGCAACCATGAAACAAAAAATGTGAACAATTGTTTTGGCACTGTAACAACACAATACATTAAAAATTACCAAGCATAGTCAAAAGGGTGAACAATAGTCATCAAATAAAAACAAGTAAAAACCCCATGTTGCTGTTAGCTCCGAGTCGCGGCGCGAGATATGAGAGCAAGCGATTTACGGATCAGCGAGTTGCTGGCAGCCAGTCAGTAATTGTACGTGGGAAAAATGAGTGGAACAGAATATTTTTCTTGCACAATGGAAGAATGAAACTTTACATGCCATAGTAGGAGGGAAGGGGATAGTCAACCTCACCAGTGATGATGTCGCTGAAGAAGTTTAGACGGTGTAATCGCCGGCGGCTTTCAAGGGTTGGAAGATCTCGTTCTTTTAAGATGGCGGTGACACTAAATTGCTTCCCACACTTTTGACTTATTGTTCTTGCAGCTCTTCTTTGAACAATCTCAAGGTTGTCAATGTCACAACGTTTATGGGGATCCCACGCTGCGCTTGCATATTCCAGACTTGGCAAAACCAGCATAATGTAAGCATGTTTTTCTGCTTAATGGAAGCCAGCTTTAGATTTCGCATGATATAGCCGATTTTTGCGGTGGATTATCCGATTACGGATCAAATATGAGGGCTCCAGGAAAGATACGTGTAGTGATTTTTTTTTTTAATAAACGCCCATTTGAGTTCCTGTCTTTCATGCAAAAACAGGCAGCAGCCATTGCTCTCGTATTTTGTCTTTTTTCGAATGTTGAGGCCTTGGTATGCTTCCAGTTGTTGGTTTTTCAGGTTGGTGTCCTACCCAAATTGTCTTCAATGGACATACAATGTATTTTGCTTAAAATGTGCTCTCGGAATGCCTTCTCTTTTTTTTTTTTTCGATTTTTATAGATTCCCGGACAACCGGTTCAATTTTCGACAGAAGAGACCCAAATTTCGATCGAAATGCTTGACTGGCTGGAAGATGTTCCCGAACATATTCTAACCAGCGGGATAGATATCATTCTGGCAGCTGGTTTGAACACCATTCTCTGTTTGGGTTACAGTTTGATATGCCTGGCGACGTTTGTAATAGCCAATTTCAGATTTTGGATGCAATTTGTGGGTTAATTTCGTTCAAATGGGGTGCCCATATGTTTGTACAGCGGCGAGAAAATTAATGGTACCACACATGGTGTATTTTCCAACGTGAATTTTCGGGGAAATCTCGATCCCATCAAAATTGGTACTTATTCCAGAAATGATTTTGATGCATATTTCCATGCAACAAAATCCGATTTCTTAAATCTGAAATCAACACAACTATCCCAGTTTTCTTTGAAAGATCGAAAAACTGGCATGTACTTATGGCACGAGTAATTTTTCCTGCCACTGTACAGACCACGCCATAACTGACCGCACATGGGAGAGATTTCAAAGGCCTGGTAAATCGTGTAAACCAATTCCTACAGACCTTGATGCGTTTTCACGCCATACACGAATGTCATGAGTGTAATGGCATCGTCACCGAGGGAGTTGGAATAAAATTTGACATCCATTCAATTAAGATACAAACACACATTCAAATTAACTCACTTCTCTCTTCACCCCAACAAAAATGTTTTTTTTTTTTTTTTTGCTTTTCTGTCAAATGTTTTTCGGTTTTCGGTCAAAAAACGTTTTTCGATCAATTTTTTCAAATGAAAAATCACTTCAATCAAATGAAAATTCTGTAAAATTTTAAAATTTCAATTTAATTTGTCAAATATTCTCAAATAAAAAAAAAAAAAAAAAAATAAAAAATAAAAAAAAAAAACTGAACAAAAAAAAAATAACAATTCAAAATAAAAAATTTTCAATCAGAATTCTTGAAATCGAAAAAAAAAACTTTGTTCTCTCTCTCATGTCCGAAATTGCTTTTGTTTTCTAGACGTTATTTATGATCCGGAGCTGGTACCTCCACTTGCAAACACCCTAAATCAGCTTCTGTCAAACGTCGACCCAAACCCTCAAAGCCACCTGCAGCAGAAGACGACAGAGAAGATAGCAATTGTTGCAGCCACTGTCCGGAATGAGCAGACGCTGAATGCTTTTCTGAAAATCCTCGGTTAGTTTAGTTTTATGTGGTGTTATCATCCAGACTAGATAATTTCAGGATATTTTTGTGCAAAATTTTGTTCAAGTGCATGGGCATCATTTTGGGGGGCTGGGGGCGCTGCCTCTCCTGAGAAATGTCCAACCCAGAGGTTCACTTGCCTCTCCCTATGTACTTTTGGGTCACTCAGATGGGGATGGGGAGGGATATTTGGCCTCAACAGCATGAATATTGCACCCAGGATGAACCGTTAATTTCAAAATTTCTTCTGCTTCTTGGGTATCCGCACCCATAGGCCGAAGAAATTCTCTGCCCCTTGAAACCCCGGCTGCAGCTCCACCCCTTGGATCGTGGCTGGTGCTCAGCCCCAGACCCCAATTATTTAGGTCTCTGGCCCCGGATCCGTCGATTGTACTGTGCACAAACCCTACGAACTGGGAAAAATTCCCCTCCAGCAAAAACCTGAAAATCAAAAAACCTCCCACATTCAAGTCGACCGATCGTTCAGAATTTTTAAATGGCCCAATTTACCTTCAACACCTTCCATGCAAAGTTGGTAATCCGTAATAAGCACCTTTTTGCATGTAAAAATGCCAAAACTTTCTAGTCACCGCGTTTGCATGTTTTGCATGTTTTCACAATCCTAAAAAACCTTTTCCTGCTTGCGACTTTTGCGTAAAAAAATGCATGACGTCATGACAGTTAAAACCACACATGAAAATCTACCTTGCAAAACCTTTGCAAAATGACGTTGCTTGTGATCCAGAACTGGTGCTTCCTCTTGCAAACAGTCTCAATCAGCTTTTGTCAAACGGCGACCGAAACCCCCAAAAGCGGTCACCCCCAGACAGCGAAGATCGCAATTTGAGTCGATTTCATGGACACTCGTTTTCAAGACGGATGTTCGTGTGAGTGCGACGAAAGGACTATCTTTGACATGATTTGGATCAACAAAAAAATATGCTTCTGTTTCCGCTTCTATTTCCAGATGAGATGCAAATGATTGTTCGACGGCTACCTTTTGGACCACCCAGTCTCTTTTTCGACTGCGATAGTCAAGGATCTGCCGACGTCCACATCTATGAACTCAGGTCAAACATCGCTTCCGGCCCGGCCCACCACCAGTGACACCACAACTGCCAGGTCACTGACCTGACGCCAGTCAGGTCACAGGATAAGCAACTGCTGCAGTATTTGTCAGTGAAGATTGGAAAATTTGGGAAATCTTCAGGATTTGGGGATATTTTCATGGGAGTGATGGAAACATCCGAAATTATGTGCACCCACCGGCGAAGAGATTTGCTCCGGGTAAAACCAAGCACTCCATGGTGTTTTCCTCGATTCCCAACCTTTATCTCATTGCTGGCGGTGAGTTCTTCTGCGGAAGTCAACAAAACGTTCCCGATTCTCATTGGAAAACATCCGAGTTTATTTGTTTCACCCGGAAGAGATCTTTGCGCCTCGTAAACTGAGTAGGATTCGGTGTTTTGATGGTTTCGGCGGATTTGCGCACCAGCCGCCGATATTTTGAGACGTACCTCGCAAGCAGAATGCATTTGGCATTCGGTCACAGTGCCCAAAATCAGGGGAAATCGTTTCGTCGAAGGCTGCCCCATGCCGTCTGACATGGCCTTTCGCAGGACAAGGAGCTGGATACATGGCAGGCAACCTCCAGAAGGCCCTTGAATCTGAGGTAACAGTTCGGAATACCTGCCGACATTGAACTGAACGAGTTAGAACCATTGCTCTTTTTTCTTAAAGCTAACTAAACCTATAACCTAACCTGTCCTAACACGCCTATCCTAACCTACCCTGTCCAACCGACCTTGTCCTCATCTTCCTATCCTATTTTGACCAGTTGAGCGTGTGTGAAAACTCGTCCAGTCACTGTCGCAACCAGAGGGGGGACAAGGGGGACGTGTCCCCTCCCGAAATCCAAAAAAAAAAAAAAGAAAAAAAGGGCGAAAACTCTAAGCACCTCTTTCTTCATTCTTTTGACCATGCACAACTTTTGATCGCGCCTATAGTAAAGTGAAAGTGAAATTCTTGTTTCTTTTTGCATTATACATTTCTCAGGGAAGAGCTGAAGGTCATGAGCAGCTTGGCTTGAGAATTCTTAAGCAATGGCATGTGCGACCCAGGTGAGATGAAACACAAACAAAGCAACATTCTTCAATGAAATGCAGCTCACTTGACTTGATGAATGGCACAAGTATAGCTTGCGGGTCCAATTATATTTGGTCCAGACAGTGAAATGCACGTTTCTCATCTCATACGAGATACCAGCTTGCTGCCTTGTGCGACATAATCTATTCCTAATTTTTACCTTTCTGGGCAGGTGCCTACCAAAGGGCATAACCAATTTTATGAATATTATTGAAACCCTATGGAGGATCGAGTTCTGCCAGAAACCAGAAAAATTCTGCTTTTTGCAGTTTTTTGAAGGGGAAATCCAAACACGACTTTTGACTCCATTTTCTTCTCGAGAACCGAAATTTTGCACCAAAATGAACACCTCATTTTGAAAATTTCTTCAGCTTCTGGGGGACTCTGTCCCCCAGACCCCCTGCCATGGGCTCCGCCCCTTAACACCCCGGATCGCGCCTGCGGCGCAATTTTTCCCGCGTTTCCATTTCTATCTTCTGATCGTCCCCTCCCGAACGAAAATCCTGGTTGCGCCACTGCGTCCAGTTCAGCTTTTTTCCAATGTTGGCAGGTATTCCGAACTGCAACCGAATCTGAATCCTGCAGCTTTGCGGGAATTGCTCACAAAAAACCGGTCCTTTTCCAACCGGTCGATTGGCATTCGTTCTGATCTTTCTCCGTTGAACTTCAGGTGAACACTGATGAAAGTGCCAGAAAAAAAGGCCAGCAGGACCGTCTGGGACTTGTGCCGAAGCCGGACAAGGGCCCACTTTCTCTTTTTTGCCTTTATTTGACCCAACCGACACTTCATGGCGTATGGCCTCACCTGGGCAATTGGCAGGCTTGGCCACCAATCTGCAGACCCATGCAAAAGGGTTCCGTACTTTTCGGGGCCTACCACCCAGTCAGGATCTTTTGTTGCGTGCAATACACCCTAGGCATGTGCAAATATGTATAGCCTGCACCAGGGATAGGGGGCCCACCAAACGGGCCGGACTTGGGGACCCACGGGGAGGTTTTTCACCACCTGCGACGATTGGAATTCATTTTTGCTGAGTTGGTGCTTCACTATGAACGGGCGGCCATGCCTTCCGTGGGTCTCAGTTCAAAACCCGGGAGCATCCAAAAAACCCGGTCTACACCTCATTCCACTTGAAGACATGAGATGAGAATGCTTCGCACTCTTCCATTTAAATACACAGAAAAACTTTAATTTCTTTGCCGAGAATGAAGTTTTCGACCGAGTTTTCATTGTCGAAAGAATTCTGAATTCACTCTGAGCACACTTGGGAGCATTCTTAGCTCATATCTTCAAGTGGAATGAGGAGTAGGAAAGAAAAGTTCTCCAAACAGATAACAAAACCTATGTGGGTTTTAAAAACAATTCAGTTTTAATTTTCTCATATTTTTGTTAACTTTTCCGGAACAGCTACCGACAACAAAATTTACACCAATTTCAACATCGAATAGAAATTTCAACATCTTTATTGGTTTTGTCATTTCTTTATGAATCAACAACAAAATACAGACACTTTATACTTTCAAACAAACTGGGATCTCTACTTCGAGGAAAAAATGCGTGGGATCTACAAGATTGGAACACTGATAAATGCGAGTGCGAAAAAGCGTGAGCCGAGTTATTTCATCTCCTGGGGACAATTGGGAGGGGTACGGGAAGCGTGAGCCGAGTTATTTCATCTCCTGGGGACAATTGGGAGGGGTACGGGAAGCGTGAGCCGAGTTATTTCATCTCCTGGGGACAATTGGGAGGGGTACGGGTGGTTCAAAATTGTAGGACTTTTTCCGCAATTGATTTACAAAATTTCCCAACCAGTTTCAGAGGTTTGGCATCTTCAAAACATCGGGTGTGCGTGCCCGACAGTTTCGCAACTCCGGCCGTTTCGGAAGATTCTGAAATCCCAGTTCCGGTCAGCGGCCCCGCGGGCTAATTTGGTTCAGGATAGCGTTGTCAGGTGAGGTAGCTGACCTTACCTCCCAAGTTTGCACACATGGCATGTCGAGAGTTGAGAATGTCACTGATTTTAGAGAATAGACAAATGGAGAATCTCTGATGTGGAAAACAAACCAGGCAAAAAGATGTCAAACAAAAGGTCGCTCATTTCCAGTTTTTCCAACGCGGATCAAAATCTGATCCAAGATCAGGAGCCGTTGAACTCGTATCAAGTCAAACATGAGTTTTTATCTGATCCGAGATGCTCTTGACACTGATCCTGGCTCAGTGGCTGATCTCGGATTTACATTTTGTGTTTTCCAACGTGGATCAACTTTTGATCTTGTATCACTTGGCTCTGATCCCCGAGATCAACTGATCTCGGACCATTCCAATTTGATCAACTGATCTCGGATCATTCCAATTTGATCAACGGATCTCGGATCATTCCAATTTGATCTGCGTTGGAAAAAGTTGGTCATTGGAGTTCTGAAGACCTGTCTATAAGTGGAGTGGGCCAGCTTAGCGGACGTGATTGACTGTTGCGTTCGCCATTTCTCAAAAGCCATGATGCTGAGCTAACCTGCCTAACATCAACAATCGCACAGTTGGAAGGCATCCCATAGAAATGCTGCATATTCTCCACACAATCCCTGCAAAACTGCCAGAATTCGGATTCAGTACACAATCTTTGAATCTGAGGCGTCATTCATTCAGAATCAGTGGGAACACGCGCCGAAAAACACACCAAATTCTTGCAAGGCGTGAAACTGCATCGAGCCCGTTTGAACTTTGACGACACCTGTATTTGTTATCCTGATCTTGGAATTTCTCCTTGTGTTCGAATAGTTTTGGCGAACCCTGTACAAAAATAGTGAATGGGGATCAGATATGGAATCAATCAGGGATCGGAACACTTGCGGCTGTCATCGGCAAACATCATGTTCGGTCGTGTTCCCCATTGCAACTGACCCTCATAGGTTCAACTCAAATCAAAAGCCAATTCAACAGACGGATGCATCTTTCAATGCAACAATGGAAAAGGAATAAGCTTTATCTGCATAGAAATGAAATTTTCACAACTCATCTGTCTACTGAATTGTTTCTGTTTGGATTGAACCTGGGGGTGAGTTGCAACAGGTAACACCCGATTGTGTCCAATCGCAACGATGTTTTTGACCTGAATGTTCTGCAGTTGAAAGGCATCCCAAAGGATTGCTGCATATTCCAGGAAAGGCCAGACCGTTGCCTATCCCTTTCCTTGGTGTGCTTACTCTCGAGATCTGTGGCTAAGGAGCTGCTTACAAGTAGCCAAGAGTTGAGTATGTCTTGACAAAAGGTCGATCGACCTTACAGGATTCCCTGAAATAAGAAAAATGGAAAAATAATTGTCCTAGCTATCCTGGAGGAATTGACTAACTGGACAAAGGGATCTGGAGAAGGGACAAACTGATTTGGGGGAAAGGACTTACAGGGCAGAGGGATGTTAAACCAAGTGGCCTAGGGCAAGAGACTAACTGTCCTCGGGGAATAGACCAACTGAACTGGGGGGAGAGACTAACTGTCTTGAAAGAATTGGCTGCCTAGAGGAATTGACTGACTGGGCTGAGAACACACTGACTGGATTGGGGAACTGACCGACTGGACTGGAGAAAAACTGACGGGTCTGGGGAATAGTGGCTGGACTGGCAAAACAGACCACAATTTGCCTCTGAACGTGCAGCGGAAACTGGCGGAATCGGAGGATGCTTTTCACTGCATTTTCCCCTGGAACTTTTAAGGGGTTTGCTACACACATCACAGCAAAATGCTGCGAATTGAGATGATTTGGATTTTCCAAATCATCCAAACACACGCAGCTGCACATTGTTGCAGCACAGAATTTGCGTGGGCAATGCTGTTGTATCTTTTCATAAAAGTTGAAAAACGGGGCAAATTTATGCCTAAAAGTTGTCCGTTGGCCCGGCAAAGGGACGATTTGCATGCGTGCTGAATCTCCAAACACACGAAAACCGGCCAAGTCACAAATGGATTTCGAATAAGCGTGCGGAAATCGACGCCCACCAACGTTTTCCTATCTCCATTCTGCGACATAGCTGGTTTTGGAACTGGTCTCATGCACGTCTCCAATATTTTAAACCCGGTGAAAGCGGGTAAAATCTTTCTCGGTAGCACTTTTCAGCTCTTTTCCATCTGTTTTCCCAGTTCTGAAACATGGAACTCAATTCTAGGGCATAGTCTGTCTGGTTTTAGCAACATCCTACAAGATCTAGAACCAGCTATGTTGCATATTGATTCCGAAAAATGGGAAAATCGACAACCTGAGACTTAAAAAGAGGCAACCTTGCAACGTTTTCAGCCGCAAAATAAAACCTTTTTTCAAAGTTCATTTCGGGGACATTCTTGGTTTTGATTGTCATCACATACAAATGAAATCTTCACCACTTACTCGTCCTCCCAGGGGCATATGTCCCCCTTCTCCCACTTGACTCCCCTCGTCGGTTTATCCCCGTTCGACTTCCTCTCCAAATTACCACCTTCGATCGATGCGATAGATTTGGACCGCTGCCTTGATCGGTGGGGCTTCTTCTCCCCTGCAGAAGCCGACACCTGGCTGTCCCGTCGAGCAGCCGGGGCTGCCTCGCCCGTCGCGTCCCTCTCGACGTCCAGGGGGAATATTGTACCGGAGAGGGTGAGGCTGCTCTCCGAGGTCCGTCTCCCCGCACCTCCCGGAAGCGGGCCCGACACTCGAACGGGCGTCTTTTCCTCCTTGAGCGCAGCCAGCGTCCCCACCTGCTTGTTGTCCGACGTCATTCTCTCGAACGCGGTCGACAACTTTCGGTCACGTTTCGGCTTCACGCTCTCGTCGACAGTCGGCAGCACCTGCATCGGTAGGCTCTGTCGGCGCAGCGCCCTTGGGTAACCCGCCGTTGTCGACCCGGGTGGTGGGGGGCTCACCGGTCGCTGGCAGCCCCCTCCGCTGGCACTATTTCGACGGGATTTGCGGGGCTTGTCTTCGCGGGTTGTTTTTGTAGCATCACCATCACTTGTTTTGACCGCAGGTGGTTCAGTTGCTTTACACACGGGGTCATGAGTTACTGCGGGTTCTTTCTGTACATCCTCACTGCATGTGACCTCGTCGGAGAACTTCACGCACTTTTCCTTCACGCTTCCCGATCGCGTTGACCCCTGTTGACCTGAATCGGAAGCACTGTCTGATTTCTGACGAATTATCGGTTCTGGCGAGGTGTGTTTTTGACCCTGATGATTTGTTTGTGCTATTCCCAACGTTTGGGCTACCTGCTCACCGACCACAGCCCCCTGACCCCAAACCAAGGGCGACCTGGATCTTGGGGAAGGGTCTCCATTGTCGTCATCGTCCCAAGGGCAAACCTCCAGCAGGGACACTTTCCTTGGAATGGCCGTTGAAGGGGGCACTGCCGGCTTGTCGAGCGAACTCTGTTGCTGCAACGTCGGTTTCCTCTCGCTGCGTCGCTTCCTTGGTTTCGGCGACTGAGGCTCTTCGGTGCTTGGTTGTACAGTGTGGACCTTAACAAGAGCCACAGCACCTTCTTCCGATGTGATTTGAACGTCTTTGGGCACCCTGTTGTCTTTTGACATTGTTTTATTGTCTGCGAGTTTATCACGATTGCTTGCTTCTGGCGCCTCCCTTTCAGCATCATCCATGCTGGATTTGTCCTTTGACGCCTCTTCGCCAGCGCCCTCACCACTGAGGGCTGACTCGGCTGCTATTGGTCGGTCTTCATTGCTTGGCTCCGCCCCAGATGGGCGTGGTTGCGGTGCGGTCACCGACGAGATGGACGCCTCGTCTGCGCTCTCTGCATCCCACGGGCACACGACCTCCAGCTTCGCCCCGAGCTTCTTCGATTCGCCCACGCTCGTCCGGCTGGACTTTCTGTGGTGGTGATGGTGGTGTTTCTGCTCCTCCTGGCTGCTCTGGGTGTCCTCCTTCGGTTCCTTCTTGAAACTCCTCTTCATCTTGGAAGGTTGTTGCTGTTTTGTGTCAAGGGTCGTCGGCTTCTGCGGCTGGTCTGACCCTGCCGTTCCGAGGAGAAGTTTTGAAGAGCTTAAGTAAGAAAAAAAGAATTATGGCTAAAATTTTCAAACAGATGATGGACAAAATTGCAACGGCTTTGACATGAATTGTTGAGCATTCATGTGGGGTGAATGGTTCTTGATGTCGCTCCCTCTTCCCGCAACCAATGGCGGCGAGAGAAGGAGCCAATATTGACCAATGAAAGCCCGCCTTCGGCTGCAGTTTAGCATTCACAGACAGCCAACCGACAATAGATAACGGATGCAACTGCACGAAAGGATTTAAGGCGACAGAAAATCCCACTAATCGGCGAATGAGATCGGTTCAGCGGAAAATTCATCCAGCAATCACGCACTCAAATGACTGAAAAAGCTGTCTGACAATTTATTTCACACCCAGTGCTCCCTGAATTTCAAATGACTGAAAACTGCTTGAAAATTATTTTGCACCCAGTGCTCCCTGAATGGCTATGTAGCTGCCTGAGAATTATATTGCACCAAGTACTCCCTGAAATTCACGAGAGTCTCCTCATATGATTTGATACATGGCAAGAGATGAAAACACGAAACTCCAACATTCATTCAATGTGCCGGGGACGGTCGGGCGCAGCAATGCTAGTTGCATACTGCAGCGTTGGTCATTGGGGCACAACGACGTTGATCGCTGGGGAATTGAATTGTAGAAACAATTGCATTGGTGTGTGTGGCAGAGCATTGAAAATATTGCGAAAAGTTGTGGCTTTTTGAACATGGATGGTCAGTTTGTTTCGAGTGACGTCACAGACAGCGCAACTTCCTAAGCGAAAGCTGTGTTTTACAGAGCCAACAGCCATGCAATGCAATACGGTGTACATGCTTGTGTATGCAGCTTATGGCATTTTGAAGCTGGTTTGGCAGCGAAGCTCTAGCATGTGTGAACAGTGTCAAAATAATTAATTTACACATGCAGAATTTTCCTTATAAAGTGTTTCTGACAGCAAGAGTTACCTACTTGTCTTGCAGCGGGGGAAAACCTTTTGTTTCGCGAGGTTGCATGTTTCAAAAATCCAATGATTCGTTATGAGTCTGCGCAAGAAGATGTATTTCTTTCAACACTGTACCTTATATCCACAGAAACGTAATGAACAATTAAAAATATAAGAACATGCTAATTTTAGAACACATGCTGCACATGCATGTTGCGTAATACAGTGCTGCGAAAAAAAGAAAAAACGCAGAGATCAATAGTAAGAAGTGCCCGCAAGGAAAAGAGCTTTAGACTGTATACGGCATGCAAAAGACAAAAATCCTTTCTATTGGGCCAGTTGGGAAGCCGAAAGCACCAGAAGCGAGAGCACTGCAGGGCCCATTGGCTGAGTTAGGAATTCCTCCACGAGTCCTCACGATACTCCATCCTGTGACAGGAAGCGTCATCTTTGTAGGGTGAGCCAGCTGGACCTAGTAAATTTAACGTGGTTGTCGTTTTTTGTCTACCTTGATGACCGTGGGAACTACCTTGATGTGCCTAACGCTCCCTGATCGTTTGGTAGGTTGCCAGGGTGCAATTGAAATGCCAGCACGCTCCCCATCCATAAACCCGATGTCTGTGGGGATATCCGCCATCCGGCCCGGGAACATGTCTACAAAAACATATTTCTACAACATCAACTCTCTGCTCATCACGGAAGCGTTGCAGACTCTGATTGAAAGTACAGTGGCGACCAATTAATTGTCGGATGCAACGTTTTTTCTCACACGTGGTCTTGTCTCTTTGGTTTATCTGCATGGTCAGAAATTGTCTCGGCAGCGGCCGAAAAAAAAAGAAAAATTCAATTTCTACCGACACACATTTTTGTGACATTTCGAAAATCGTCATTCACACCGGCGAAACCGACAATTAATCATCCTTGTACTGTACGTCCCTTCGAGTGATATCTTTGCTGACTTGTATGATAAAGGGAGCAAATTCTATGAGGGGAAAGGCACAGAATGCAGGATATCGTTGCGGCAAGACTGACACAGCAATTCCAAAATACGGACGCAATCTCAATGTACACGTACAGTCAGGGACAAAAATTCGTGGACAGAAAGAACTCGGATCTACTTACAAATTTGACCAGTGGGAGGAGGCTGTGGATGCTATATCTCTGCTTCCCCGTGGGAGATCACCTCTGAAATATGGTCAACAATTAAACATTTTGTTGACTCTCTTTCAGAAAAAACAATTGCCAAAAGAAATAAAATTTGGCAGAAATGTAACTACTCGCAGAAACAAAAATAAAAACTTTAAGAAACTACTTGCGTGAGAAATGCAACCAACAAATATACTTGTGCACTTGAAAACCCAAAAAACAACTGTCCAAAACCATCACAGCAAGCAATTGTGGCACAAAAGTGTCGTGACCTGGTACAAATTTAAGATGTTCTGGCAACAATTTTACTTCTGAAGTGTCCCCGTTTTCAACACAATGTCGGACATGTCAGCAGGAATTGTATCTTAGAAATGTTCTAGTACACATTTAGGACATCCCAGCAACAATTGCGGCTCTGGGCATTAGAAAAGTTCTTGACATCATGCTGTAGTTCAAAAAATATTGACGATGTCAAGATTTCGTTTGCTGGTTTAGGCCTACAAAATACTCTCTGACTCTTGCCTTACAAATTTTCAGGTGTCCAACCCAACCTTCCATGATCAGAATGGCACTCAGATTAGGGTGAGTTCTATGGCTCTGAAAATATTGCTTTGGCAAAGTCCTGAATACGTGAACATGGTTTTTCTGCAAAGTTGTTTTCAATTTTGGTTTAACAACCAAATATTACTGGTGCCAAATCAGAACTATATGAGCTTGAGGAGGCAGCAATTATTTGTAGATGTGGTGCTTATCATCCAAAAATCTAAAACTTGGGCGATTGTCGTGCAATAGGAGAATGTTTAAGATTTCAAGACTTAGCCGAAAGCAGTATTTTCAGAGCTGAGGAACACACCCTCATTTAATTGCAATTGTGTCGTGAATAATTGGCATAGATGTCTGCAAATTTATGCTGAAAGAGCTGAAGAAATGTTTAAAGCCCTGAACTGAACAAAATCTTAACAGCGGTAAACTTTTCTGAACAGGGTGATATCAAAAACTTTTCTAACGCCCCTCGTAAATGTGCTGTATCTTACAATTGTTCTGGTACACATTTAGGACATCCCAGCAACAATTTGGGTTCCGAAATGTGCTGATACGGGGGGATAGACTGCGGGATCTCTTCTGTTTATATCTGTTCTCTTTCATTCATCTCTTTAAATCTGTGCGCTTTGCACCGATAAACAGGGATTGGAGCAACCTGTGCGAACAATATCTAAACACCACATCATGCGTGCAAATCGTCAATTGATAGCATCGTGTCTATGGTCCAGGACGTTTGGCTGACCTGGTACAACCAGTTTAAAAGACATAAGAAGAAACCTAGTTGTTCCTATTTTGCACAATTAGCAACGGGTTTAAGCAATTTTAGCGCGTCTTTTAGAAGCGAATTCTGCTCGAGAGTCTGCGGAGAGTCTCAAAATTGTCCGTGCAACCCGGACAGAATTTAGTGAGAGAACACAAGGGGTGGCTGCATTTCCAAGATGCATGTTGGTCCTGTAAACCGTCCCTGGTGGCAGTGGTGCCACCAGGGACGAAGTGGTGCCACCGAAAAATGCTGGGATAAACGCAATCTACAAACCTGTACGGTATCTCGCATTGCTGTATATCGTGGACGTTGGTTTGGCTGTGTGACCTCCCGACTCTTGTCCCGTTGGAAGACGATAGGTCACCGCAAGACAACGACAGACTCTTCTCGCTGCCTCGTCTGGTCAACGCTGACCCCTGTTGACCTCCCTGCTGTTGAAACTGTTGCTGAATGATACCCGTTATGCTCGAGATGTTGGCGGCCGAGTGCTTCTTTTTACCAGCTCCGACGAAGCCGAACAGCCTGCATACGAAGAAGGCAAGAAGGGATTTGGCCTGGGTTAAATTCCAACATGAGCTATGCACGTGGACAAGCTATACGTAACTGCGCGAATATTTTCCGCGCCGACGATATACGAAGGTTAGATTTAATTAAGAAAAAATGCAGGCAAAATGAAAATTACGTCCCGGCAGTTAGTCAAACCAGATGTCTCTGCTGCTTGTAAAGCTTTACCAAAGTTTTACCTATCGTTCCACCTCATTTTCAAAATAAGGTAGGGGCAATAAGGTATTTGGGGCAAAACCAGCCTCCTAAAATTTCAAAGGGTTTGCCACACATCGCAGCAAATTGTCGCAAATTGAGATGATAAGGGGCAAAAAAATCAGCCTCCTAAAATTTCAAAGGGACACCACAGCAAATTGTCGCAAATTGAGATGAGTTTTGATTTTGCAGGGGTAAAACCAGCCTTTCGCCCCTTAAAATTTCAAAGGGTTTGCTACACACATCACAGCAAATTGTCGCAAATTGAGATGATTTTGAATTTTGCAGGGGTAAAACCAGCTTTTTGCCCCTCAATATTTCAAAGGGTTTGCTACACACATCACAGCAAATTGTCGCAAATTGAGATGATTTTGAATTTTGCAGGGGTAAAACCAGCTTTTTGCCCCTCAATATTTCAAAGGGTTTGCTACACACATCACAGCAAATTGTCGCAAATTGAGATGATTTTGAATTTTGCAGGGGTAAAACCAGCTTTTTGCCCCTCAATATTTCAAAGGGTTTGCTACACACATCACAGCAAATTGTCGCAAATTGAGATGATTTTGAATTTTGCAGGGGCAATACCAGCCTTTCGCCACAAAGGTTTTGCTGCAGACATCATGGGAAAAGGTCGCAATTTGGGATGATTTTGAATCTTGAAGGGGAAAATCAGCGTTTAGCCCCTTAAAATTTTAATTTTTGCTACACAATCATGACAAATTGTCGCAAATTGAAACCATGCCTTGAGTTTTCAAGTGTCGCTTACCGTTTCTTTGCCGACGGTTGTAGAGCGGTGGCAAGCAGGTGTTTGTAGTTTTCCGACCGAATGTATCTCGGATAGCAGTCCTTTTTCAGCAGGAGATTGTAGACGTGATTCTCTGCCGCTTCGAAAGCGTATCTGTTCGGCTTCGTCATTCCGTTCAGCACTTCTTCCATTGTCTGTTTGTCTATGTTGATTTCACACGGAGCTCCCGGTGCCAAGAACTCACTGCAAGTAGAAATTGAAGTTATCCCGGTCAAATTAAGACCGTACTCCCCGTTCCACTCTCATTTGACTTGAACTCAATAACCAATATAAAGGAAGGATGCGTGTCGCAGAATTTATTTTCTATGCACACGCAATCCTGTCCAATTCTTGCGAACAGGGGCGCTATTTGTGGGCAAGGAAGGGCATTTTACCACCTGAATTTGCCCCCGCGCACATGACGCCTTGGCGTGGACTCTTCGCATTGTCACACACTCAATGTGACTCAATAGCCAATTCAAAAGAAGGATGCGTGTTGCAAAATTTGTTTTCTATGCACAGTTCTACTCGTCTACCATTATTGCGCTGCATGCTGAATTGGCTATTTAGATGAAGCTATAAAGTGTGTCTAACAGGAACACTGCCTTGTGTGAATCGTCGCAGTTTCCACCTTATCGGCAGCAAGGCAGCAAGAAATGAAAAAAAACTTGGTGCCAATTGCAGTGGGACCGTTTTAAGGATAGACCGGTGGTCAGTGAAAGGCATTTTTCGGCGTGGTTTGGCCCTGTCCCATTTCACTCTCAGTCCATACAAAGTAACATCTTTTTTATAGACGTAATGATGGGTACTCTCTGCCCCGATGATGGGTCATAATGTCTCCAAATGTATGGTTTATTGTTGTTGAGAGCTGAGAATTCGAGAAAGCCATAAAGTCCGGAGACGCGAATTTTGCTATCCGCCATGTCCAGTTCTGCCAACAAGGATCAACACTTGATCTCTGGTTCAAAAATTGATCCAGAGCGCTGTTTGATCTTGGATCAAATTTTGTTCCCCTTTTTTAAACCTGTGTATTTGGTCAACTTACTGATAAATATCCTGCATTTTCCTAGCGACTTGGCACTGTGAACTGTGCCGTAGATCCCTGACTGCCTGCCAGAACCTGATATTCTCCTGGCAGTATTCCTTTCTCAGATAACTAGCAAATTCCTGAAGTCCTGTGGAAGGTAGAAATAAAAATTTCAATCGTGGAACTTTTCAGATCAATCGAGACGCACGTAACAAAAAACCAGCACTGAAAGCTAAAACAAAGGTTTAAAATGAAATGAAGTGCCAATGTACGTTTTAAAAATTAAAACTTAAGTCATTAATCAATGTTTCAACACGATTTCGTGTTTAAAACGCAAAATTGACTGCTAAATTAAGTGTTTAAACACAAACTTGTGTGATAAATTTAGTGCTTAAACATAAAATGCCTTAGCTGGAAGTTGGAATGCTTTAGGATGCTTTCGGAAAAAAAAGGAAGTGTTTAGACATACGAATACAATCAAGTGCTCTTTAAACATAAAATGAAGTGCTTTGTCAAGTGTTTTAATACTAACATCAAATTGAGAGTCCAATGAAACACTACATTAAAAGTGTCACGCGAACACAGAGTAGTGTTTCGATCATTGCAGACATGTGTCACCCCACTTGAAAACGTTTTGATATTTTCTTACCTGTCGGGTCGCTCAGCAACTCCTCCATTGAAATTGACCACTTTTTCACCCTTTTCTCGGTCGCTATTTCAACTCTGAAATGCGAAAAAGCAAAAAAACATCAAGCTTATTGTGGAAACTGACCGACGACAGGGTTTCCAGTTCAACATTTCTTCAAAGGAGCCACTTGCTATGTCTGGCCGTACTGACGCAGCTAGAACGGCCAGGCTTTTTAGTCCGACAAAAAACCCTGCGTCAGAATTGACAGATTTTTGCATCAGGCTATTTCAGATCGTCTGTCCAAAACAGATTAGCAGTTTCAACAACGGGCAATGGTCAATTCTCCAATGTTCTCCTTAGTTCATTGTTGCAAGTGAATCTGTTTTGGACACACGATCCGAAAAAATCTGATGCAAAAAATCTGCCCATTCTGACGCGGGTCTTTGTCGCACGAAAAACGTTTGGCCGTTCTGATGCGGCTTTTTACTGGCCAATTTGACATTTGCATTTGATATGGGAGGCAAATATTTTTATCGCGGAAATATTTTCGGTGTCCTCCGGATCACGAATAGGATGCCTTACAAGATGATCCCTCACTGTTAAGTGTGTGACGGCAAATTAGTGACATACGTACGTAACAATAAAATGAATGAATTTCATGGTATTTTTTCATGGTATTTTTCGTGGAAATTTCTGTGTCAGAGTCACTCCAGGCTTGTGCATATCGACAATAACCGCTTTTCGTGCAACTTGCCGAAGAAGAACTGCTCGCAAAAAACGATGATTTTCACGCGATATGTTAGCGTCTCCGAACTGTTGAAGGAACTTGGCTTGGTTTCACGGGGTTGCCCAGGAAAGGCCGCGGTTACGAATTCCTAATCATCTCTATAATCCTTATGCCTAAAATACCTATAATGATCCCAATAAAACCGACTCATTTTACGAATTCCTAATCATCTCCAACATCTCTAATAAAACCCACCCGTTTTTCGTATTCCAAATCATCTCTTTTCATCCTTACACCAAAAATACTAAATGAACCCTTATACTCTTTGCACCTAAAATACCTTATTATACTCAGTATTCCTCAAATATGATCCTGATTATTCCCGACCGCATTAAGAACTTCCAATCATCTGTATAATAAGCCTTTACCGAAAAAAGGCACCGAAAAATCCTAATAATATACCTATCCACATTACGAATTCCTTATCATCTCTTATGATATTTATCCCAAAACTTCTGTCCTAACAAAACCTATCCATTTTCCTGTAACACACTTGAATACACTGAGGATCAGCTAAGAAATGTGAACAACTCACATCGGACTGTTGAGCAGCCAATAGGTTGGATCGTCCGAAATCCAAGGGTTGGTTGGAAGAGCAGGATTTAGGAATGGGTCATGCTCCTGGTAGATGTCGCTGAACTGAACGGCGTTGTCAACGGCCTGAGACAGCTTTAACCTGTTGCGAACGATCGATGATCTCAGGTAGGTCACCTGCGAATGGAATGAGAACACGTAAAATGAAAAGCTAAAAATTTAATTGGATGCTATGCGAACAATTTATCAATCCCCAGGGGGAACGTGAAACCCCTGAAATGTCTTCACCTCTGTCCAGAAACTCCAGTAACTTTACAAGGTAAAGCTTTATACGGTAAAACGTCACAGCGGTAAAACTTTACACGGCAAAACTTTAGGTTAAACTTTACGCGGTTAAACTTTACACCGTAAACTTTACACGGTAAAACTTTACACGGCAAAACTTTACACGGTAAAACTTCACACGGTAAAACTTTGCAAAGGGCTAAAACTTTACAAGGCAAAACTTTACACGGTAAAATTTTACACGGTAAAACTTTACACGGTTAAACTTTACACGGTAAAACTTTACACGATAAAACTTTACACGGTAAAACTTTGCACGGTAGAACGTTTCACGTAAACCTTTACACGGTAAAACGTTTCAGGTAAAACTTTGAACGGTAAAACGTTTCAGGCAAAACTTTACACGGTAAAACGTTTCAGATAAAACTTTGCACGGTAAAACTTTTCGCGGTAAAACGTTTCAGGTAAATCTTTACACGGCAAAACGTTTCAGGTAAAACTTTACACGGTAAAACGTTTCAGGTAAAACTTTACACGGTAAAACGTTTCAGGTAAAACTTTGCACGGTAAAACGTTTCAGGTAAAACTTTACACGGCAAAACGTTTCAGGTAAAACTTTACACGGTAAAACGTTTCAGGTAAAACTTTGCACGGTAAAACGTTTCAGGTAAAACTTTACACGGCAAAACGTTTCAGATAAAACTTTGCACGGTAAAACTTTTCACGGTAAAACGTTTCAGGTAAATCTTTACACGGCAAAACGTTTCAGGTAAAACTTTACACGGTAAAACGTTTCAGGTAAAACTTTACACGGTAAAACGTTTCAGGTAAAACTTTGCATGGTAAAACGTTTCAGGTAAAACGTTGCACGGTAAAACATTTCAGGTAAAACTTTACACGGAAAAACGTTTCAGGTAAAACTTTACACGGTAAACTTTACACGGTAAAACTTTGAAAGGGGTAAAACTTTACACAGCAAAACTCTCCAAAGTAAAACTTTACACGGTAAAACTTTGCAATCCGCATCTGTATCGTAGCGGTGGAATTGATACCTACTCATACATGTGTTTCTCGCATTTCACTGTTGCTTCCGAAACGCTTTTTCTTTCGGTTTACTCTTATGCAGGCGGTTGAAAGTTAAGCGCTAGATTTCAACAAAGCTTTCTGGAGATGTCAGATTTTGACCTCGGTTATAAAAGAGGATCTTTAATTCCTGCACCATGGAGTTTTAGCGAAACTCTAAAGAGTCGCCATTTTTACAAGTGTGAGCACATTAATTCCACCGCCACATGCAATCCATTTGGTTTCACCCTTTCACCTTGCCTGCATGCAATGTGATGCGGCATAAATCCGTTTTGAGCATCATAGTTTTGGCATTCATATTTTGAAGTGCTCCAATTAATTCGTACACCCTTTATCCAAAATATGAAATGAGCTGGAAGTTTTGAATAATGGAGCGGGGATCCTTGGGCCACCTTGTACCTACACACAGCAAAATCAAACCCACCTCTGCTTTGAGATCGTCCTTCGTCTTCTTCTTAATCCTGCTGTTTCGGAATCGTTGAGCGGCGCTTTCCTCTAGGCTGCTGGTACACCCTGGGGGTGGCCTGTACACCCGCCAGTAAGCCTTCTCCTGGCTCTCCGTAACTATCTTATCGCCTTTTCGTCTGTCCATTGACAATCGAAGCTAAACAACACACGAAAAAGGAGATAAGGAGATTACCAGCAGGAAAATAGTCCGTCCAGACAGTCGGAAGGAAATCCAGTTGTACCGTGTTTTTCAAAAATCTCTGGCCATGTGAGATTCTTCAGAATTCAACCGCGGGGCATCAGAACTCTCAATGTCGTTAGCGACCATGAAGCCATCCGTTTTGTACAGCATAGGGAAAATTAATGGAGCCACTAACGTAAATTAAATGGCAGAAATGGTGTTGCCTCCGAAACTTTCCTTTACTTGTGTCCTTTTCCTCACAAAGAAAAAAGTATCGTGTTTCATCAACATGTTGTGCGACATCTGTTTCACAAGTTTTGTTTCAACAATTTTTTTGCATAAATTTTAGAAAAAACACTTTCGATTTTTTCTTCTTCATTTGGTTGGACTACAAAGGAAAAACTTTGTTGCTAAATTTTCGTCGTGGAATCAAAAATATCAATGACTACCGAAACTGCATTTAAATTGCATGTGTGGTTCCATTTATTTTCCCGGCACTATACAGTGTCGTGCAAAGCAAACGAAATCGGAAGTCACTTTGATATATGCACAGGAACATCATCAGTCGCTGAAAAAGCTCCCTCGGTCTGGAATTTTTTTAAATACCCTGTACTACAAACACACACGATAAGCTGCTGCACGCACCAGCATAGCAAAGATAATGCGATTGTTCAAACACGGTGACAAAAATGACTGGCTGAAAGGTTCACGGAATTTCCAAACGTTTCATTGGCCATATCAGCGATTGGAATTGCGTGACCTGTGGTGACCTCGCGACCCTGCAGACGTTTTTGTGTTGAACACGAGACCACAGTGTGGTCTGTCCCTGTTTGCCTAGGAACTTGTTCACATAATGCCCTAAGAAGTGCTCTGGAACAGCACCAATCCGAGGTTGCGGGTATAATTTTCTCCGTTTACTAATGATAAAAATTTTACCTCCAGCCTCGGACGCCATTCCGGTGCACGTATGCCCTGATGGGATAGACCACATTATGGTCTGTCCCTGTGAATTTGGCACAGAACGTTGGAATTCCTCGGCGTGCATCTACGGTTCGGAAATTTTTTGGGAACTGCTGAACTCCTGAAATTGTCCGGACGTATACACAGCGTGACGGGTAGGTTTACCCTGAAAACTGTCCGGACGTTCAATACACATCATGACGGGCGGGTTTGACCTCCGTCTATAATAGGGGGTTGATTGTTTGTTTTAATGAAAATATATCTTCCGTTGCCAAAGTAAACGTGGGCGAAAACAGACTGCGGCGAAAGTAGACTGCGGCGAACGTAGACGGCTGCGAAAATAGACAGGGGCGAGACTCAATGTCCGTGAAAACAGACAGCTTATAGAAAGATGCGGCGGCGAACGGAGACATCTGCGAAAACAGACGGCGGCGGAAATCAATGTCCGTGAAAACAGACAGCGTGGAAAGATGCGGCGGCGAACGTAGACATCTGCGAAAACAGACGGCGGCGAAAATATTCGGCGGTGAAAATCAATGTCCGTGAAAACAGAGTGCGTCGAAAGAAGCGGCGGCGACCGTACACGGCTGCGAAAATCGACTGCCGGGAAAATATGCTGCGTGTTGAAAGTCAACGTCCGCGAAAACACACATAAAAAACTGCGTAAACACAAGACCATTTCTATGGGGTGTCGAAAGTCACCTCGGCGAAAACAGATAGCGGCGAAAGTAGACGGTAGCGAAAGAAGATGGCGGTGAAAGTGGACTGCGGGGAACTTTGATAGCGGCGAATGTCAACGTCCGAGAAATTAGACAGCGGCGAAAGTAGACGACGATGAAATCGAGTGCGGCGAAATGTGCGGTGCCGAATGTCAACGTCGGCGAAAATGGACAGCGCGAAAATATTTGAAAGCGAAAGTGGACAGCGGCGAAAATGAGCCGCGGCGAAAGTCAACGGCAGAAAAGAGACACCGTTCCAAGAGTTGCATGCGCATTTTTTCATGAACCGCGCCGAGCATCTTTCAAACGTAAACAATATCCGAAGATGTGTCGCGAAGCGGGGTCACGGGTCGAAAACCTGATATGCTCCTCAGTCCGGTCAGTCGATTTTCGCTTCGACATGCCGGAAAGAAGGGCGCTCCATGCGGGAAAAAGTTTCTTTCTCAGCTCGGAAGGAGATCCTTCGCAGCGGGTTCCTTTTCCGTGAAGACAGGGTGTGAAAAATTACATTAAACGCACAATTTCCACATTCTAAGCGCGTTGCTGCTCTTCCATGCAGTCCATTTCTCATGTCTTTTGCGTGCAAAATTCTCAGATTTCGACATACATGAAAGGCGAAACTTTCATTTCTACTGCTTTTTCAAAAATGTCGAAATTTTACCCATTTTCGAACAAGTGTCGGCTGAACAAGTGATGGGAGCTCGGTCCATTTATTTTTCGTGGCGTCGCGAGTTGGAAAATATCATGTCACTCGTTTAAGGTGTGAAGATGCATTTGATGGCCCCAAGCCATCAAAAAATTTCTCCTCTGTTCGAAGACATCTGGTAGTAGCTGTACAACCTGTAGGTACGTCAGT
>JASGXE010020466.1:0-42359 GCA_030068105.1 Sinentomon sp. SZTP_YWyxl
CGGCAAACTCTGCGGACGTTATTTGCGGTTTCCCTTCAAAATTTCTTGTAAAGCTGACCAAACTTCTCAACTTTATCCGCCTGTTGCTTCCTCTGCCTGCTATCCATTTATTGAGACAATAAAATACCCGAAAACTTGGCCAATGCCACATGTTGACGCAGGCATTCGGGTTGCAGTTCGGAATACCGGCCGACATTTTTAAAAAATGCTGGTCTGAACGAGTTTCACATACGCTCAAGTCGCCAAAGATTAGGTTAGGCAAGGAGGTTTGATTCTGTTAGGCTTGGGTTAGTTTTAGTATATCAGAGCGCAAGGTTGTCAACTCGTTCAGTCCAATGTCGGCAGGTATTCCGAACTAACAGAAACCCTGTTTTGCACAGCGATTTTCGTGAAGAGTTTAAATCCTGCTCTTCTAAACTGGCAACAAATGAAGAGTGGTGGAAAGTTCCAGTCTGTGCGTGCAAGAAGGTATGTGTTGGAACATCGAAATTGGCTTTACCAAGTCGGTATTTCTCCTTCCGTTCTTTATGGATTTCTTGATGTCAACAACTTGACATGGGTGCGAGAGGTCTTTCGCCGGGAGAAGTCTTCCTTTTTTTCTGACTCGCGGAATCGCTGAGGGAGGAAAACAAATCGGAAGCATTCTGGGCCGGACGTCGTTTTTTTGTCAAATTTTGAAAAAAATCGCGAAAGGAGGAAAATGAACAGAAAACTTACTCCAAACATTTTTGGAAAAATGTTTGGTGAGGTGCTCGCCCACTGTGGGGCAAGATTTTTTTTTAATTATTTTTGGTCGCAACAATGGGTCGCATTTTTGTTTTAAAATCTTCCATTGGCGGAAAAACGAATTCAAAATCCTGGTCAATTTGGAAGAAAGTTTCGAGGAATTTTTTGTTTCAAATTTCGTCTCGAATGTCTGCCAAAAATTCCACAGGTTCAAAAAAATAATACAGCGCATTGCGTTGCAAACCTGCTCAGAATTCGCATCCGGGCCCTTTCTCTGGCGTTGGCTGCGTTCCTTTGAATTGGCGGTGGTTGCGGTGACTTTGATCCATCATCGTCATCGATGTCTCCTTCTGATAGTGACGTCAGCAGAGGAAACGCAATTGCTCCCTGCTGCAGGTGGTGATTGATCAGTTTCCGCTGCGGTTTCGGCCGTTTCTGCTGATGAAATGTCAACTTTTTCATCTTGGCGGAGCTGCTGGTCTTGCTGAAATAACCGAGTCTCTTCGGCATTGATACTTCCTGGATTCACCGAATCGAGAGCTGAACATTGGGGAAAATAGACATGACGTCACCAAACATGACTTTATCAACCAGCATGCCATGAACGTTTTCATTTGCAACACATTTTAACTGTGCCCGGTTCTTCCAACAAAGACCAATATTAATATTTGATGCCAGTTTAAACTCTGATCAAACCAAGTTGTGTTAAAATCCTGTGCTCGATCCTGGATTAAAGTTTAAACTCTTGGATGATTTTTGATCCTTGTTGCGGTTAAAAAGGTTTTGGCCTATGTTTGTCCTGCAAGGAATGTTCTTTCGGAAGATCTGTCCTGCCTTGAGTGAGGCCAATTCGAGCAGCGTTGAATCGTTGTGTCCAACCAACTCAATCCGTTCATTTGGGCCTCACCTACCTCAAATACCACAGCAGGATAAAACTCTGCGATCGATTGTCAATTTCCACTGCGGGTTCCTTTTGTCTTGCATATCAATCTGAGTTTGTCTATCTGTGCAGCCATGCACTGAAAACTGGCTATTCCCATGTATCGTATACAATGAGGTTTCGAGTAGGTATGCACATAGGTACGAATGCAAATCACTGAACCAAAGGTCGAAACTTACAACAACCATCAGCCTGCGATGAGGCTCCAGCCCGGAAACTTGCGTCTATCAAGGAAGTCCAACAATGTATCACCACATGACATGGCCAATAAATATTGAGCTTCCCTGATCCCTTTTATCCGGATCAGCCAATCAGCCAACTGATGTGAAAAATGTGACCCCGCGGTGGGGTCACATTTTTGATGTGAAACAGATATGGTTTACAAATTGGGCAGGGAGTTGATCACAAAATTATTCCAAAAATGTTTCTGATTGCAACACATTTTTACCCAGAACACATGCTTTTCCGATCGAATTATTCTTTTCGGAACTTTTTTGGGACACGTGTCTCAAGTTGTCCTACCAAGTCTTCGCCAGCGAAATTGACGATATAGGAATTTTGCACCGTGAAGAATACCGTCGAGAAAAAATTTTTGAACAAATTCCGTTTCACCGGAAATTCGCATTTTCATTTGGTCGGCCAACTTGACGTCAAGTTGGCCCTCGGAAACCGTCACCGGTACGGAAAATCTGACTGGACAGGAACTTTGTACTAATTTGTACCGCTGAGTACCACTGAAAAAGAATTTTGTACCAACTCCGTTTCGCAGAGAATTCGCATTTTCAAGAGATCGGCCAACTTGACGTCAAGTTGGCCGCCCAAAGTTCCAGCACTCGGAAACCGTCACCGGCACGGAAAAATCTGACGACAGGACTTTTGTACTTTATTTTGTACCACTAACGGCGGCGAGATCCAGTTGACAGTTAACTTTACCTCCGAGGTAAGCAATGTTAAACTGCCATCTGCTTTTCCTCTGAGGATAAGTAGATGGCAGAGGATAACATTGCTTACCTCGGAGGCAAGTTCCCTGTCATCTGGATCTCGCCGCCGCAAGTTACCGCTGAAAAATAATTTTGTGTCAACTCCGTTTCTTAGAGATTTCGTAAACGGAACCCGTACAACAGGTCAGCCCAACTTGATGGCCAACTTCGATGGAAACGTAGTTGGTACAACATTCTTTTTCAGCGGTACTTTGCGGACAAAATTCCAGTCCAGTCAGATTTTCCGCAGGTCGGCCAACTTGACGTCAAGTTGGCCGACCAATTGAAAATGCGAAATCTCTGCGAAACGAAGTTGGAACGGAAAAAATTCCTGTCCAGTCAGATTTTCTGTGTCGGTGACGGTTTCCGAGTAGGTTACTGGAACTTAGGTCGGCCAACTTGACGTCAAGTTGGCCGACCTATTGAAAATGCGAAATTTCTGCGAAACGGAGTTGGTACAAAATTCTTTTTCAACGATGCAAAATTAGTTCAAAATTCCTGCTCAGTCAGATTTTCTGTATCGGTGACAGTTTCCGAGTGCTGGAACTTTGGTCGGCCATCTTGACGTCAAGTTGGCCGACCTATTGAAAACGCGAAATTTCTGCGAAACGGAGTTGGTACAAAATTCTTTTTCAGTGGTGCAAAATTGTACAAAATTCCTGCTCAGTCAGATTGTCTGTGTCGGTGACAGTTTCCGAGTGCTGGAACTTGGGTCGGCCAACTTGACGTCAAGTTGGCCGACCTGTAGGGCTGTGCGACTCGATTCGAAGATTCGAGATTCGCTTTGATTCGAAGGAAAAACGAGATTCGAAGATGATTCGAGATTCGGAGTTTTGGGATTCGATTCGAGAGGATTCGATTCGAGAATTTTGGAGGATTCGAAAAAATTTAAAACTTCTGCCTGCGGCACCAAAATGCGAATGGTTACAGCCAACATACATTCTGTGATCGAGAATTTGGAATTACAATTAGGTACTTCGAAGAAAGCCAGAAGCCAAAGGACTGTGCTACTCTTGATTCGATTCGAAAATCTCGAATCTTAGATGATTCGATTCGAAATGATTCGATTCGAAACTGGGCAATGGATTCGGATTCGATTCGAGATTCAAACAACACGGATTCGATTCGAGGGATTCGATTCGAATGCCGATTCGCACAGCCCTATTTGAAAATGCGAAATCTCTGCGAAACGAAGTTGGAACGGTGAATCGGTGACGGCCAACTTGACGTCTTGGACGACCATTGAAAATGCGAATTTCCGGCGAAACGGGATTGGTTTCTGTCTTTTTTCTCGACGGAGGTATTAAAGGATAAACTTTCTTTTGGGCCAATTTTGCTATGGTGAACCTTTGGTCGGCCAACTTGAACCAGTGCTCAAAGTGTGTGGGAGCTCTGGGAGCGTGCGCTCCTGCCCGCCCTGAGGGTGTGGGAGCGCAGCTCCCGCATGCCCCGAACCCTTTGCGTTCCCACAATTGGAAAACTGTGCGAAAGCGTTCCCACAGGGCTCCCACTTGGAGCTCTGTGGGAGCGCTTTTCGGGTCAAAACACACCAAGTCTCCATGCGCCAGTGTGTCCACGAAATTGCATTCAGTCGGACTTTCTGTCCAGCCTATAATTTCCACCAGTGTGCCTACAAGTAGCTTTTGCAATTTCCTCAAATTGTCAAAAAAGTTCCCCAAAAATAGTTTGGTCACTCTTGTGCACTAAAAGAATAAACATTTTCCCACCTTGTCCATGCAACATTTTCCAGGCATTCTTCTTGCAAAATATTTTGACAGTGCTTTTTGCGCCCATTCTCTGTTTCTTTTCTTTATGAAACATCATGCACTTTTCAGCAAGATTTTGCATTGCGTTGTGGAATATTGATTGCTATGGCCCACGGTTTTTCCTCATTGTATGCACGGTTTTTCCTCGCAAAATGCAACAATGCACAAAGAATCTTGTGCTCAAATATGAATTTGAAACCATGCGCATTTGTCATTTGCTCATTTTTAATTTCAAGTAAAAGCTGTTCAGAGGCAAAAGGCAAGGTTCAGGTTCACAAGATTAGGCCAGTGGCACGTGGATGGGAGACCCCTTGAAGTTGTAGCCCAATTATGCAGCTTGGTGGCCAAGTCCATCGTCTCCTTCGGATGGCACATTAAATTGAGGTCAGGTCCCGTGTGCAGGATCACACTGTGCTCGTTAAAGAACACTTAGTACCTACAGGTCCAAGACAGAGATTTGGCATGTAACAATGACACAGAAGCAACATTTTACCCGTCAGTGGGAAGTATTGCTTAGTCAGCCTAGTGCCAGGCGATCCTGACAAGGGCCTGCACTGGGCAGTACGGCCGGTTGTCTGTGGACGATCGGCCTGAAGAAGCGTGGCTACTGGAGCCATTGCTCCAGTTTGATGGCTCCAGCAGCCACGCTTCTTCAGGCCGATCCACAGACAACCGGCCGTACTGCCCGGTGCAGGCCCTTGTCAGGATCGCCTGGCACTAGGCTGACTAAGCAATCCTTACCACTGACGGGTAAAATGTTGCTTCTGTGTCATTGTTACATGCCAAATCTCTGTCTTGGACCTGTAGGTGCTAAGTGTTCTTTAACGAGCACAGTGTGATGCTGCACACGGGACCTGATTTCAGTGTAATGTCCCATCCGAAGGAGACGATGGACTTGGCCACCAAGCTGCATAATTGGGCCACAACTTCAAGGGGTCTCCCATCCACGTGCTTTCCTGGACTGGCCCAATCTTATGAACCTTGCCTTTTGCCACTGAACACTGTGTTAGCAAACACTCACCCGGTTGTAGCTACAGTTTGCAGGTTTTCAATGTCTACAAAAAGTGACATGCCCAATTTGAGAGGGCTCAGGGCAGCGAGCATTTTCCCGAATATTATTTCTCTGCGCCCAGCACAAGCTCAACGCTCCACCCTCAGGATTTTTGCTGCACCCTCTCATGTAAAGTGTAGTTTGTGACTCAAGTGAGCAGCTTATGTGAACAATGGATGCGATAACCCAGCAATGCCCCGAAGCAAACGAGTAAAATGAGGCGGGAATGCAAAAGCCAGCAAAATCTTGAAAGACTCTGGAAGGTGTTTTCAAAAATGTTGTTCATTCGGAACACTAGGGAGAGCCACATCGGAACACCATTGCCAACCTGGAGCTTGTTTAAAAATATGGACATTGTCCATTGAAGTGCTGCTGGGCACATTAATCGACCATACCAATGACAATTTTCGTGCCCTGTCCGATGGGTGAAGTGCCCTGTTTGAAGGACGGAGTGCCCTCCTCGAAATACGAAGTGCCCTGCAATTTTTGCAGGTGCCCTTTTTTGAAAAAGCGCTCCTGCCCTTTTTTGGGGACACTTTGAGCACTGCTTGACACACGTTTTTGGTGCATGTTGGCCCACGTATTTTTGGAGCAATAATTTCCTGGCACAGTTTGGAACACTGTGCCCCAAATCTCGGAATGCGCTCAAAATCTGTGGCAGGAAAATATTGCTCCAAAAATACGTGGGCCAACATGCACCAAAAACGTGTGTCAAGTTGGCCGACCAAAGGCTTCACCATAGCAAAATTGGCCACAAAAGAAATGTTATACCGTGAAGTACCTACCGTCGAGAAAAAAGACAGAAACCAATCCCGTTTCGCCGGAAATTCGCATTTTCGAGGAACACTGTGCCCCAAATCTCGGAATGCGCTCAAAATCTGTGGCAGGAAAATTAAGAATCCCCAAGAACAAATTTCGTGTTCCGAAAATATTCCGAAAGGCGGTATAGTATAGCGGCGGAATAAAAATGTGCCCTCACACAACCCACACATGTGTTTTTCCTTAACTGCTGCCTTCTAAATTTTTTTTCTTCTTTCTTTCAATGCAGGCGGCAGAAATCGAAGCGCTAGATTGCAACAAAGTGTTCTATGGAGGAACCTGTCCGATTTTGACCTCGGCTTTTGTCTTTTTTTTCTGCAGCATGGAGTTTTTGCTGCAATCTGAACGGCTGAAATTTTTACATGCATGAGACATTAACCGCCGCTATACTTCCATCGTCTGAATATGTGCCCAAAAAGGCGTTTCAAACGGAAGCCTTCGATTTGCAAGTCCCGTGCATGTGGTTTTCAAACTTGCCTTTTTTGCAGAGAGTATCCTCCACTGCCGAAATTGAGACCACGGAAAGGTGCCCCGATTAGGGGAGCGATCGCACGCCACTGTTTTCGCACAAATTAACGTTCGACTTTGAAAACCTTCGATATTGTCGAACTCCACGTTCTTGAAAAGATATCTGCACTTTATTTGCCGGTCAGGTTGTGAAAACGTCTCAGGAACAGCAAGCACCACTGTCGAGGCTTTTCTCTGAGGACCAGCACTTTTGCAAATCAGGTGAATTCCTTCAAAGAAATGGCCCACAAGTTGAAAGGCTTCTCCAAAGAATGTAAGGAGTGAGTGAGGCTTTGTGTGGTGACTCAGGTGAGGGGTATAAAATACACACCCAACAAATGTAGCACGCAGAGCGGTGCAGCTCAAGTGGCCCAACGGCGAGGGGGGTTGGTTTCGTTGAGGGTGATTCGGCCTGAAACACGGAACCAAAAAAACAAGAAAAGCCCTCTGGAAAGAAGGGCTTGAATCTTTCCGCTTCCAAGTTACTTTTCTGATCATTTCATCTGATTTTCGTTCCTCATTTCCTATTTGTTTTTCTTGCCTCTCTGTTTCCAAAATAGCATCCAGCAAGCATTCTAAATATCTGAAAGGTAGCATCCATTCACTTTTGTGGGCGGAGTTAACGGAATACAGACAGCCAATCAGCGATCAGCAAAAATCCTGGGAAGGCATCCAAAGTGATGATGACAGCTGTTCTGTTCGACATCTTCACTGAAACGGAATGAAACAAAGCATTCATGGCAACGCATCGACTATGGTCTTGATGACTTGGCTGAGATTTCAAAAATCTTCTCTTGAAATCTGTCCGGGTTGAGTTTATTTTTCTCTGGATTTCGGGAAAGAGCTCCGGAGTCCAAAATGGCTGAAATAAATCTTTCAGATCTTGAATTTTCTTTCTTGTTTCACTCGTCTCATTGATCTTTGAACTGTATTGCAGCCCAGCGGGATGCCATGAGTCAGGATAAATGAAAGAATGACCTGCATTTGAAGAATGCGAGAAATTTCTCATTGTATTCTTGTTTTTTTCCGATCAACGTCCGCGAGGATTCTCGGGTCCGGGTGGCATATTTTTTTTCCAAATCCACTTCTGCAAGCGCGTCTCTGATTGGCTGTTGGAAATTCCAGCCAATTTCAACATTTTATTTTCGAAACCTATCCTAACCGAACCGAACCTGACCTAACCGAACCATATTGTGACCTAAGAACGAGTTGCGAAGCGGTGGCAAACATGCCAAATGGCAAAAAGCGGTGGCAATGCAAAAATGCCAAAATTGATGACGTCACAATTTCAGACAACGGGATTGGCTGTTGCGACCTCCTTGTCCACGGAAGTGGATTGGAAAAAACAAATATGCGTCCGGGTGCCTCCTCTCGCAGCCCAAAAAGGCCAGGTTTGCCTGCAACTTGGCCTCAAAATCATGGCGTCCACAGTCGTCAATATCATGCCAAAAATAGGTGAAACTTACGAATCAACGGCCACATCTGTATACGAATCAACGGCCACATCTGACATTGGAGTAGCCAATTTTGGGGACATTGTCTGCAGTTTGCCTTGCAGCTGCTGTCCAAACCTGAACAAACCCCACATTATACCCTCATTATTATTTCTTGCTTGTTTGTTGTATCTGGAACCACATGGTGCTTGGTGTCCGTCAATGAGGCCAATCCAACGAAGTGCCCCCGAAATTGGCTGCTTCAAGGGTCGGTACCCGTAAACGGATGTGAAATGATTTAAAAAATGGGTGCTTGAAAATAGCTCATCAACTGTTGGTGCCCATGGCATTCTGAGCACATAACGCGGGTGGATGATTTTTCTGGAAGCGGCTGTCCAATGCAAAATTATGTGGGAAACAGTTCCAAAGACCTGTCTACATCTGGAGTCGAAATTTCGGGGATGCAATTTGCGTTTAATAACAGGCGAACATCAAGCTGCAGGTCGACAACAATCAATAGGCGGATGCCAACATAATTTCGACAACCATCAAGAGGCGGACATCAAGCAATCATCGGCAGGCAGCAAGGAGGCAGGTTTGACCTGGTTTGGTTGGTTTCAATTTTGAAACAACGAAAAGTATCTGCAATTCACGTCCGCGAACTTGGCCTGTGCCACACGGATAAAAAGGTCGTTGGAACTCTCCTTTTCATTTGTGCACTCTTTGGAAAGACTTGTAAAAATGTGCAACAGCCCACAGCATCTTCGGCGCACTACACTTGGATTTGATGTGTTTTGCGCATTGTGAAGAAAAAGCACGGAGATTGTGCAAAGGGGACAAAACGATTCACGAGCAATGTCGCGAGAGTGCCTACTGCACTTGTTGATGAATGTTATTTGCTGCCGTCTTGACATGTAAAAGTTCACTTACTATTGATTTATCCATGTTGAGGCAGTCACGAGGTGTAACTTCCGAAATCGTCACAACCCTTGTCGATTCGAACCACTGTTCCGTGTTCATCCTCGTTTTTAGCCTGTGACCTTTGATAATGAGCCCACCATTGGTTCGAAATCGATAAGGGTTGTAAAAGTGTACCAACTGGAACTTACAACTTTAAATTTAACCAAAACTTCGAGCAATTTGGAGGCAGTACTTACCAACATGGTGGCCGGTGTCCTTCATTTTCCACTCTTGCTTGAAGGATACAACATTTTCCTGTCGTGTGGATAGCGTTTCAAACATGACCTCGTTCACAAGCTAAAAGTCGGGTTGCTTGAAAGACCGATTTATCCGGATGACAGATCAACTGGAGATGAATTTGCCCGCACCTTTTTTGCCGGGTGTCATTTTTTGTTTGATCACAACAATAAATGCAAAAAACAGCAAAACGAAAGATTTTTGGACTCCCTTGTCATTTATAATTTTGGATAACAGTTCGGAATACCAGCCGACCTCCGCCTCATTTTTTCGACCCGCCGCCTCGGTTCCTTTTCCCGCCGCCTCCTAAATATGAGCAAATGAGGCGGCGGATAAACGTCAAGCTGAGAGTGGATGATGACAACCAAAGCCACCCAAATTGGCAACCAAATGAACCACAACCGCGCGCGGCAATCCAAACCCCAAATTTCGCAGACGTTTGTTGTTTGTAAGGTACCAATGGTACCAAGCAAATACTTGATCTACTTGCAGTTCTTGTCCTCAACTTCTTGGGTTGCTGATTTGGGTACAGTTTGGGTGGATGCTGATTTTGTCAGTGAATCGCGCATCCAGCCGGCCTGTTGCGTTCTGAAGTGACGCCTTTTCACTGCAGACGGGAGTTGTTTCCGTCGCCGAACCTGTTGGTTTGAGAGCATTGCCGAGCTGTTTTGCCACTGCCCACGAGTGGGGCAGGTGGATTAATGGTTGTTTTGAAGTTTGACCGTATCTGCAGCGCAGAAATAAAAGCGCAGAAGGTGATTGCCAATGCCAAGCCAGCGGTTCACGTCAAAAACACTTTTCATGCGCTTGCAAAGTCACAGCAGTGTTTTCGCGTCACACCAGCACAAGCAAGTGGTGCAAATTTGCGGAGTTTCCATCCATCTTTGTTTCATGTCCTTGCTAAGTCACAGCAGTGTTGTCTTGTGCCCAATTCCAGTTCAAAACCAAGAAAAACAGAAAACAGTGATGAATTTGAGTTGATGCAATTTTGTTTGTTGTGTTTGCAAAGTCACAGCAGTGTTATCTTGTAATTTTCCATCGCAAAACCAAAAATTTACAGTCGGTGAGCTGATTTGCAGTTTTAATTCAATCTTTGTTTCATGCGCTTGCAAAGTCACAGCAGTGTTTTCGCGTCATTCCAGCACAAAGCAGGTGGTGCAAATTTGCAGAGTTTCAACTCAATCTTTTCTTCATATCCTTGCAAAGTCACAGCAGTGTTCACTGTTGTCTTGTTATTGCAGTTCAAAACCAAGAAAACAGTTGGGATTCACAATTCGGTATTTGTTTCATGCGTTTGAAAAGTCACAGCAGTGTTATCTTGTAATTCCGGCAAAAAAAACAAAAAAAAAAAAAATGCAGTCGGTGGCGCCATAAATTTGAAGAGTTCCAATTTGTAGCACCCTGCTGAACAGGACCTTCTTCCGGAGGAAGGTCTGTGACTACATTTTCTTTTTCATGGTCAAAATGATCACTTCAATTCCTTTGCCCTCAATCGTGAGAACAGTCCAATAAAGTGTGGCAGAAATTGTCTCATGGGCAATAAATTTGCCATTAATTCTGACAACCTGCAGACGTTTTAAGTGCCTTCGATCGCCAAGATGGAGCTAAAAGCAGGGATGATGCAATTCTCAAACAAAAGAAGTGCAGGACACAAATTTACCAAAACCAACTTTGCTGCATGCATGCATATGCAGCCAGATCTTTTTCGGAGCAGGTGCATCTTCATTTCACAAAAAGTCCAAAATGCAACGCTCAACCCCTGCTGCCAGGCAAGCAAAAATAACTTTCTGCGCTTTTCAAAAGGCCCACCATGATCCAAACTTCGATGTTTGAGCATCACGAACACGCAGGATTTATAGCCTGTCTTGGTCTTTGGCACTCCTATTTTTGAGCCGCTGCAAATGGATTTTGAGGATGCGTTCGAGGGTAAAACTTCCGAGTGAGGGCCTTTCTGGGAGATGAACCACCCACGGACGATCCCTTGTTTTTGAGGATCCAGCTGTCTTGGCGTTTCTGCTTGCCACTTGCGGAAAGGAACTCGAACTGACTGCCGAGTGATGGTGGTCGACCAGCAAGTGCATGCGAACTCGGAACCAGAGACGTGCAGTGCTTTTTTCGGTCAGAAGTGACTTGTTCAGTTCTTTTCTTTTTCGCTCTTCGCTATGCTTATGTGTTCGGTTTCCTTCTCTTGTCCACTGTAAGACAGGGCAACCTTTTGAAAACGTTTACGGCCGTCAGTTTCGTGCGAGCTCAATGAGCATTGAGAGTCCGAGTGAAAAGTGTTCGTCCACAAGCATAGTGCTAACAGGCTTTGTTTTTTTTAATCCATTAGAAGCAGATCAAGATGTGATGATTTCTTGTCATTGCCTCAGTGCAATTCAGTTCTCAGAACAATAGGTAGCTTGAGAGCACACTTGCCTGTACCTGATCTCGCATGTCTATGTATGTGCTGATGGACTCTTGACTCTTGCTTTGGTCAAAAGCAATTCAGGGATTCCACTCCAATGAGTTACAATTGCTAATTCGAATTCCACAATTCTGTTGACGTTGGCGCAGATCTCCCCGAGAAGGGGGTAAGTATTTGATACAAAAAAATTGAAATTACATTTTTCTTGACTTAATTTAGTGAGTGTCTCTAGCAGATAGGAGACAATGACGGGAAAGATTGAGTGAGAGTTGTGGAGATAGGTACTGCACCCAAGCATTTTCAGTCTAAAAGTCTGTTCATTTTCAGAATGGTCCGCGCGCTTTTTGCAGACAGGGATGTGCAAATTTGTGCAAAAATCGGAAATCTGAGATTTTTTTCGAATCTCTGTCGGTTTTCACGTCTCAATCTTTTGATAATGCCATTTTTTCGGAGTTTTTTCAATTTTCTGTGACCACGATCTGTCTGGTCGTTCCGCTCCTGGCTGAAATGTGCACTTCTGGTGCAGCGCTGATCCGACACTTCGCTGGCCCTCACTTTGCAATCATTTGGCACAGACCTGCAATGGTGTGCGGCCACATCTGCGGTTGTTGCCAACAACTGGAACACAGGCACACGTATTCATGTCTGGAAAATTTCAAAATCATGTTTGGGTTGCTTTTCCATCTGTGATATGTTTTGCCAAAGCAAACATGTGCCAGATGAAAATTAAAAATTTTTGCCCATGGCGAGACTCGAACCCACGACCTTGTGATCGAAAGTCCAACGCTCTGCCACTGAACCACCGGCGCATTTGGGAATTTCAGTTCGAAAATAGCGCTTAAATGAAACAACTCGGATATTCAGGCAAAGAATGATGCACAATTTGGACACCACTGTCGTGCCCCCGCTCCCACCTTCGTTTTGCTGGGAGTTTTGGCGCGGACCATTCTGAAAATGAACGCACTTTAAATATGCACTTTCAACTGGAGTAAAATTGTCTATTCGAATCCATCTTGACGCCATACTCAAGCCAATTTGCACAAGAAGGATTAGTGGGCTTCAAAGGAGGGAAAATCATTATGAAATAAAAGTTTTTATGAAGGGAGAAATTGGGTGCTTGAGAAATTGGCCGGAGATGGTTCTCTTAAGAGTGTATTGTCAGTGTTTTGTTAATTGTCAACTATTTTTACCAATTTTTATATTAATTCCTTTCGCATTGTTTCTCTTTATTAATGGTGAGTGTAACATAAGTGAGGTTGTTTGCCCATTTTGCTAGTTCAAATCTTGTAAACTGTTGCCGTGATCTTTGTGTTGTGCTTGCCAATAAGCAATTGATGTTCCAATGATTTGATTGAGAGTTGAGAGGTTTGATCTCAAACCAAAGTTGTGTGGAATGTGCTTTTTAGCCTTTGGCTCATGAAATTTTGAGATTTTGTTTTAGAGAGTTTTCAGTCATAAGACCTGACGCTCTGGGAATGGTTTGTTTCCATCTGTCTGGTTATTTTCTCAATGTGTGAGAATAATGTGTGGAAAGAAACTCTCAATTTGGCATCATTGTGATGAGAAGGCACCTTCCTCTCTCTTTTATTTCAGTTCATGTATGAACCTCACCAAAATCCGGCTGTCTGCGCAAAGTCACCAGGAAAAAGCCTCAGGGCGATGATACGGCAGTCTAGCTGAGTCACAGACTTCCTGACGTGGAACAGCGAACCATCAGAGGACTTCGTCCAGGAAAGTGATGCATGTTTTGTTTTTTATGCATAAACGTTTTGAAGCGTAACCTTCGACATGCATTAGGTCGACCAGTGACAAGGGCAGCATGTTTCGCGGGAGAGATGGGGTCGGACCCGCTGTGATGACTGTGTTCGTTTACCAGGGACAATGGCGCTATTCTCCGCACTTACATCGAGAATTTCTTTTTGGTGTTCACTAACTTGTTTCTTTTGATGTTACTCGTACATATGTTACCCGTTCAGTATGTACCATAAGTTGATTAACCTGGATGATCATTATACAATTAGCTATTCATAAGATCCTCTTCTTTTATTAAAGAATTACCAGCGTGCAGCCATGTCAAAACTAAAAGCCTAATGTTCTCCACGACGATGATGATTCCGAGGTAAAAATCCAATAACTCTCCAAGGGCATCCGAGGCAACGTAAATCACAACAATCAAGTGATGACTCTTCGACAGCATCCGTGGCATTTCAGTAAAAAAAGCAACAAGCTCAACTTCGCAAATGGCATTCCCGAGTGCCAAGCTAATGATTTCTGTATCTATTTTCAACGAGACGGCACGTTGAAGCAGCCCTGAGGGCCGGTCTCATCCTCCTTTTCCTCCTCTCCCCTTTTCCTCTCTCACCTGTCTCGTCCTTTTTTCTATCCTCAAAATCCCCTTTCTCACGCAATTTTTATTCTTATAATCTCTACGACAAAATGTAATTGCCGTAAGTTCGGAGCTGGCTCTTTTAAGCGTCGTCTTTAATAAGTTTCTCCTTGGAGTAACCGATGGTACAGATTCTCTTGGTGATAGCAATGTTGTCATTTCTCTAGACTAGGTGCCAATAGCCGATATGGCTTTCACGAATCGAACTGTTTTTGTCGAAAGCTATAATCTGAAGTGCTGAACGGCCCACACGCACAACAGGACATACTGCATGGGCGTTTTTATCTTTGTTGTGGCCAAAAGGGGGCCAAGATCATCACAGTGGACAGGACAAGCAAACTTCGTTGACAACATCAAACAACCTTTGTCGTCTGTTATTGGCTCTAAAATGGAAGCCATCAAGAACCTTAAATCCTTCAATATCTTTCAACCAATTCGCTTCAGCAGACTGAGAAAACAGTAAAAAACGTGATTTCAGTCAACAGAATAGGGGCTGAAATGTCAAAATTCTGGCGTTGGAAGTTGATGAAGTTGAACGGATGTGCAACAACAAAAGCTCAGAAACTGGAATTTCAAAAATGTGTCCGAAACTAAATCCACAGTCGCAGGTTGAAGGGACAAGAAAGACTGGCGTCCGTATTCCCCATTGCAACTCACCCTCAGGTTCAACTCAATAGGGCCAATTCAACAGACGGATGCATCTTTCAATGCAACAATGGAAAAGGAATAGGTGTGCGCATAGAAATTAAATTTTCACATGCAATTCTGTCCATTGAATTGACTAATGAGTTGAACCTGCGAGGGTGAGTTGCAATGGGGAAAACGGCCGTGGTGGGTGTTTCAAAGGAAGAGCTGAGCCCTAACATTCGATGCCCTTCAGCTGTGTCCCCTGGATGGATTGACCTCCTCCATTCGACGCCAATGACCAACGTGAGACCAAGTCATTATTTGTTTCACATGGTCGGACCAAGCCATTGTTTCACATTTTTCTTTTGTCCAGAAAACTTAATTTCAGATATTTTCCTGGGCGTTCTTGTTGAGTCAAGCCCGCGTGGTGAGAATCAGATCAACCGGCCCATTTTCGCCAGAGACGGAAAATATGGACCGGGTGACGAAACGAGAATTTCAGTCAAGCAGCAGTCAGAACACAGAAAATGAAAGATTACTAAAATCTGGTGCGAGTGAAATCCACGCTTTCATCAGAGACACAGAGACTGCAGAGTTAAAGTGAACCAAAAGTCAACGGAAAATATGTATTTCAACAAGAAATTTAATGGTCTGGCTGATACAGGGGCCATCTAATTTCAACGGAGTTTGATGCAACTTCACGCCTTACACGAGTGTCATGATGTTTTGCAACGCACATTGCCATCGACTCCAAATGGCGCCTGAGTCGAGTGTCATGATGTTTTGCAACGCACATTGCCATCGACTCCAAATGGCGCCTGAGTCAAGAACTCCCATCTGCAAAGAAGTTTGGTTGGTAAGATTTGCATCAGAAGGGCTTCCCTTACGAAAGGGGTTGATGCGACAATAATGTCTGAATTTCGTGAAAATTTTCCAGTGGTGCAAATCTCGCATTTTTATGAAACGAACTCGGATTATAGAATTGCGGTTTTCAGGTCAGGTCGATGAAAAAAAAACGGAAAGATTCTTGCTGAACAAATGCCATAGAATTTCCCAAATCCGTAATTTTTTAGCCACACATACTCGTAAATCTCTTTCGCTCAATGAACCCTCACCTGAAATTTTCATTGGGTACACAAGTGAAAAAACCCCTTTCAGTGTTTGAAAAATCATTCCTCACGATTGATGTCGCAAGACAAACCGTGACAGGATATTGTGTGCACCCACGCAAGAGCCAAACGAGCTAAATTTCTTAAATAAAAGTCAAATGCCCTTTTCATCACCATTAGTAGGTACCCCACCACTTATTCCTTGTTGGATGCAGAAGGCTTAAGAAGCGAACGGTTGCACACGACCTTGCCGTGCAAAAAAATTCCCGCAAAAAATTTGAAGTAGCTCGAGAACAACCGGGGAGTTGTTCCAGGACATCTCCCGAATCAAAAAAGCACACTCAACAAGTACAGGCACAAAAACATTGTTCGAACATAGGAGAAATGCAAAAGACCAAACTTTACACGATCCAATGTTTAAAGGGCTTGATGCAAGTTTCACGCGATGCACGAATGTTATGTTTTGCGGTGCGTGCATGCAGCCAGATGGCGCCTGAATTAGATTTTGAGAACATTTTGACCTGAGACCATGGAACTCCTGTTCGAACCAGTTTAGAGCGGGTAGTCTGCAATCGAATACCCGCGCCTTCCGCTGTGACATTAACATAGACAAACTGTCTTCCACGGAGAGATAAGGATGGATCTTTGTGAACTGCAAAGTGCAAGGCACTCCGCACTGCAATTTTCCACCCCATTTCTGCTTTTTTCACAGACACTCCCAGATGGTCTTCTTGCCCCGGACTTCAAACACAAGGAGTCACCAGTTCAGTTTCATTCAGTCGTTCGTTCATTAATTCACTGTCAAAAAGGCATGGCCCGCACTGGGATTTTTGCTTCCGTTGATGTTCCTTTGTTTTCTTTTCTTTTGCAGGCCTGCAGCCCAATTAGCGTTCGAAATAAACTTCCGGGAGAAGACTCACACAGGGCGTTCGTTAAAATTAACACACTATACGAATGCAGAAAACAATGGTAGACAAGGGTCGCCCAGTTTGCCAGACGCGCTGAAGTTTTTAATCACCCGTTTCATGGATATGAAAGGCCTGTGCAAATACGTAGGCCTGAGTCAAACGAAGGAAAACGATGCCCAGATGAAAACAACTGGGTCAAGGGTCGACACGAAGGACATTCAGATCAAGATGAAAGTCTTCTTTCAGGGTAGCCACTTAAAATCCACAACAGAATTCCTTGGATTTTCCAGGTGTTAAACTACGGAAAGATCTTGGCACCAACCCATTGGGGAGTCTGGGGTTGGAGCACCCCAGAAGCTGAAGAAATTTTGAAAAAAGGTACATTTTGGATGGGTTGATGAGATTTTCGAGGTGGGTGGCAATCCCGTCTTCAAGAAAAACTCTGGAAATCACTCGGTTGTCAACTTGCAGTTTCGTAAAAAATCTCCGCTCTTCAATGAGCTCAAATGGATAATCGGTGCACAGTTTGCAAAATACAAATCCCGCCGAATCTCTCACACTCTAAACAGTTATGAACTCCGTTGAAATTGGGTGGCCTCTGTGCTGGTCTGACCAATGAAATTCCTCTGAGCTCAAAGAATTTTGGCATACCTTGTGTTTTCTTTCACAGCTTGTGTTTTAATATTTTTATTTTCTCGTCTGATTAATGCAACAAACTTTTGCTTTGATGTGGTTGTGTGTGGTTAGCTCTCAGGTTTTGTGACCCGGCACTCTGTGACCTGGCGCTGAGACAGCATTTGAGAGGAAATCATATTAATGCAAGTTTGCTGCATCACTAAGTCTCCATCAAAGAGGCTTGTACGCTTCATCGTGATCACTTTTCAGAGTCTACCAACAGTTCAGAATCATAGGATACAGTTTCAGAGTCTTGGAACACGAGAGGAATTTTCTAGGCCAGGCAAATGCAGGGGCCATCTAATTTCAACAGGGTTTGATGCAACTTCACACCTTGCACGAGTGTCATGATGTTTGTCAGTGCGACGCCATGTATTCCACTAAAATGGCCCCTGAGTTAGATGTTCGAAAACTTTTCTTAATGTTCGGAAACTTTTAATTCATATTTCAATTGCAACAGAGTTCAAAGGTCAGCAGTCGATCTTCTCTTCCCGGACTGCTGTTTTCATCGTGAACAATTTAATGACAACATTCAAATAAACATTTGAATCAACCACAGAAAAATTAATATTCGGCCGTTTGGCCGCTGGAGGTAGGGGCAAAACCCAGCCCAAAGGTGAGCTTATAGAACCCTTCCATGCAGCTTCCAACAGCTGCTGGGCGAGAGTGCAGGGTTTGGGAAGAAGTCGTCGAGGAAATCCTTTCCCGAAATTCTGTCAAGGAGCACAACACGCCAGCGTGGCTTCTCACGCATGGCTCCCAGTCACAGGAGGCATCAATTTTTTTTGGCACGGAGCAATGACCCTCACATGCAATTTTAAGCAATAAAATGAAACTTCATCAAAGAGAGCAAGTTTTTCTGCATCGATTTGCTGATATCACTTGTTGCATTCGGACATTGTTAGCGAAGGTGTCAGTTGCCAGAGGCGTTGCATGGCAACTATAAGCTGTGATGACCTTCCTCCCGACAAAAAAAACTTGACATCCAACAAACTTCACCCACTGTCAGAAAAATCATTTGGACAAAGTAGAAAAATCCAGACCTGATTGTGATTTCTGATCTGGCCAAAACAAGGTCGGCCTTGTTCAAAGAGAATTTTTGAAGAAGCCAACAATTTTTGAACAAAGGCGAAATTTCAAAGGTCTGGCTAATTCTGCAGACATCCAGTTCCCACAGGGCTTGATCGGTTTCACGCATTACACGAATGTTATGTTTTGTGGTGTGTTGCCATTCTTTCTAAATGGCGCCTGAGTACTAAAATTAATTCTGTTGTTTGAAATTTTGGCATGGAGTGCACATGTGAGTGAATTCTGACAATGCTTACTTTCGACGTGTCACTGCTGCGTACAAGAAGTCAGTCTTCGCTGTCAGTGACTTCACTGTCAAGTGAAGTCACTGACTTACTGTCAAGCGAACACTTCGATGTGACCTTCAGTGAAAGTAGACAAAATTACTAAAAAAATTTAATATAAAAAAACAAATACGAGTTCATCAGTTGTTTTAAAGTAACAAAAGCACATTCACGAAATGGACAAGAAATTTCTTTGCAGATTTATTGTGAGAATTGTTTGATGAGAACCTTGCATCAATGATGAAGACGAACGGCCACAGAACAACGGCGACTCCACGAACAACTGCAGCCACTGAATGATGGATAACTCCAGGAATGGTCGAAAATTTCTCCCTCAAGCCATCACGTTTCTTGCTTTAACTTGTTCAGGTCTGTCCTGACCTTGTTCTTCACTCTGACTTGGTCAGAGAGAAAGAAGACCTGTGACCCAGGCTGCTGTTCGTAGACTTTCTGCGGAGAAAAATATCACCAGGAATACGGTTTGATAAAAAATTCAGACCAAGGCCAACATGTTAAGGAAAAGTTCAAAAGGGTTTTTTGTAAGTTACCTTGCAAAGAAAATAGCACGAGGGAGTTAAATTCCAATGATTTGATTGAAGGAGGGAGAGTTAAATTCCTATGATTTGATTGAAGGAGGGAGAGTTAAATTCCTATGATTTGAAGGAGGGAGAGTTAAATTCCTATGATTTGAAGGAAGGCTTTCCTGTAGAATATGGCATGTTATCTATCTTGTGGGCTAACCCTTGATGATTAGCACAAAACAGTTAAATTCCTACAAATCTATACCAAGGTTAGGCTGGAGACATAGTGAGGAAAAGCCACATTCATGCAGAACAACGGTAATTGGTAAGGCACATCCAAGCAAATCTCAAGTGAGCGTTTAGAGCACATATTCCAGCAAATTTTCAGTTCTTTGTTGTCAACGATAAAAGTTTTCTCTGGAAAAAAAACTTCTGAAAAAACACTTTTTTCGTGTTTAAGAAAGAAAAAAAAAAAACAAACAAAAAACACATGGCAACATTGCTGCCCAGCAAGTTAATTTTCTTTCTTGTGCATGACTTGGTTGTCAGAATTGCAAGTCGGCAAAGGCGGTGGGAATATGTTTGGCCATCTTGAATCGTCCAATCAGATTACAACCACCGATACTTGTCGTTCGATTCCAATAATCGAAGACAGTTAGAGGAAATATTGCATACTTTTGAAAAATGATATGCACAAGACAAAAACTATTTTCTCCCATCTCATTGGTGAGACCCAACAAGACCCCATTATGAGTGTGCCTGATTGCTTATTTTCGAAACCTACCTAAATCTCAGGTTGCACTGATATCATTTTTTGAGCAGACGCTCTCAAAGCACATTTGTGCAACAGCACGATCGAAGCGATTTGTTTTTTTAGATTTTTGTGGCTGGGGGACCTTTTACATTTTGGCGGCTGGGGGACATCAGGGGCAGACGTAAACCAAGAGAAAGTCAAGGAAAGGTCAGGGCAGGTCAGGTTGAAATAGCTTTAAAAACTTTAGTTCGTTGTGAAAAATGAGGTTTTTGCTGCAATGACATCAGTGCAGCCTGCGATTTCGGCAGGTTTCCAAAATACCCTAGACGTCACCCGACATGAGGTAGTCATGGCCAGTTCAAAGGAAACAATTACGAGTTCAGTTAGACAAAACTCCAGAATCCTTACAGCTGTTTTCCTCAAGGTCTTGAGTTCATCTTCTAGGATTGTCAAATTCTTTATCTGTAAAAAGTTTGGTGTGATAAATGAGTTATTTAAACCGAAATCTGGAACGTTAACAAATTCCAGGGTTATCTGGACCCACTTCTGGCCAAAACTCCTCGAAATGAAAAGGTCATCAAATATTGAGTCACCCTCAAACCATCAATGCAATGACTGGCACAATCAATGACACCACCACAAAACCCTTGCTTGAAACACATGAAGCTGCATCAAGCTATTTTGAAATCGGATGTCCCTATATAGGAGGTTCGCCTGTATTCAAAGAGTTTTGGAGGACTCGTTAACTTGGAAACCGCCCCTTGCTTTATGTGAGCAGAGACTTACGTTACGACTACACAAACTTGTTGGGGTTTTCATCCAAATAATCGCTCCTGCTTGCGGGTTTTTAACCTATGCACAACACCACATCTTTTCCTGTTGGATTTGCGGGATGCGAACTTTTTGGCAAGAGGAAAGCCAACTCGACGTGAAGTTCCCAACTAGCGAACGATGCCAATGACTTGGTTCCTGGAAGAACACTAACACTAAATTTGCTTTCGGATACCAACTAGCACTGGTGTGGTGTGGCACCAAACTCTGCACATGTCGAATTTGGAGGGGAAGTGAACCAACAGTCTCCCTAATTCCAATAAATACCAAAAATGGCAAAAATATACAAAAATAGTCTCCCCATCCAGATTGAGGGAAAAATTTGGTGCTGGATCGGCGTCTGAAATGCAAAAGTTCAGAGCTATTGCAAAGGAGTTATCAATCATGATGTATGCAGTGAATGAACCTAATTGGGTGCCTGTGGAGATTGTTTTGATCCTCGAGAGTTCATAATTTTGGAGGGTGTGTTCTGTGCTGCCAAAAGAAAACAAAAGAGCAAACGGTCAACGACAAAATAATGTGCTCTAATTCTTAAGACACGAATATACTGCTCCCCAAATCCTCCAAAGTGTGCCCATAAAAGGAATTATTCTTGGATAATTTGGGGAGCTCTGCAACCGCCAAAATGGGACATCAGAAAGCATTTTGCAACTGAATGTTCTGTCTTCCGTTTTTCTTGGAAAACACATTTCCAAAATGATAACTGTGAAACAACAAAATAAACCACACATGCTCCCACAAGGGCTCAAATTGGAGATTTGGGAGCCATATTTCCAAATTTGAGATGTGCGGAAATCTACCGTTGAGCCGAATGCCAGAGAGCGGAAACAATTAGACCATTTTTCTGAAAAATGCTTGCCGGAGGTTTCATGTCTAACTGAAAACTTAATTGGAGTTCAAAAGTGTTATGCTGGCAGAAAAATGAGTGCAAGGGACCACTTCACTTCTTCTTTCCTTCTCCAAAAATGAAATATTCATGCAAGAGATTCCGATGCTTCCATAAGCATGCCCATTTTCCGTAACCTATTTGCCGTTGCTTTTGGAAACCCTGACATGATCGCGTCACTCCCTGGCAACCCTGTCGGTTGCAAATCCAATGAAGGTCGGTCAACAGACAAACCTTTTGCTCCTTCTCCTGGGCAAATACTTTTGATGCCATCCAAGATCTGAAAGTGAATTCTCAGAAGAAACAAATGAATGAACAATGCTGCAAAGCGACAAACGAAAGATAAGCGTCAGAAATTATGAGGCAGCAGCTGCAAAATCTGAAAAACAAAAGTTAGAAGTTCAGGTGACAAGTACCGCAAATTCCGGTGACATCATTTCTGGTTTTCACAGGGGGGGGGGATTCTTCAGGGAAGGAGCCAGGCAGTGACCAGGTCTGGGGGAGCCGCCCCAAGTAATTGGGGTGGGACGGAGCTCTTGGCAAGGGTTCTCGTGAAAAAATTTTGAAATTTAGAGATCATTTTGGGTGCAATTCATGTTATAAAGGGCCAAATTTCCTGCCAGGGGGCGGACAAAAGGCACATGCCAAGTTGGCCAACCACGATCCGCTGGGGGGCAGTCCCCCCCTTTGAAATGTCAAAGAAAACTGACGCATCAGATTGTTTCGGTTTTGCAAATATCTTTTGAACCAACAAAGATATCAAAGAATGGTTTGTCATTGTGTTCTGCAAACCTGGATGCAAATATTAAAAAAAGCCAAAATTGGTGCGACATTTTGGGAAGAGAATCACTGTAGGTTTTTAGCGAGAGACCAGAATTTATTTGATGCTTTCTTCAACAATCATCAGTCAATCTTTATCAAGGGAAATTATTCGACCTGCGCAAAAGTTTGAAACCAAAACAAAACCAACAATGCACCTTTTTTGTGCTGAAACCTTATAAGAAACACAAGATGTATCATATCAGTTGCATTTGACCACCTGCAAAACACAGCCAAATATCCATAACTGGAGTGTCACTTGGGCACGTTAAAAAATCTCACAAACCTTCAAAGTAAAATCCCCTCCGATGTCATCGGGGATTTGCAAACATTTGAACTTTGAAGTGATTTCACATCTTATGAAGAAGATGTCCCATAAACCGTGCATCTTTGCTTTGACAAACCGTGCTGAAGATCGATTCAAATGACAAATCTCTGCTTCAACAAGCCATGTGCTGCTGTAAAATATCGATTTAAATGTTAACAAGCCATGTGCTTAAACAAGCCAAATGCCTCTGTGAAAAAGATCCGATTTTGAATGATAGCTCGCTGTATTAGCATTGGAACCAAATGTGCTGCTGTAAAAAATCGATTTGAATGACCAATCTATTTTCACAAGCCATATGCTGTAAAAAAAACTCTCCCCCATGTGCTGGCACAATCTTCCAAAGAGCCAAATTGCTTGTGTGAATTATGACAATTTCTGCTTCCAGCTCACATACATCTAAATTCTCGTTTCTCAGGAACTTTAGCAATAATTGCAAAAAAACAAGATGAGCATCACATTTTTCCTTGTAGGTTCACAAACATCGAGGTCAAAAATCATCGCTCTGATTAAATGCGATATTTGAGCAGCATTTCTTATTTCTGAATGCCTGCCAACATTTGTGGAGGAGGCAAAATTGACAGATTATTTAGGACTTCTTTTCGCTCATTCTTCATTAAAGCTAACGAAACCTGACCCAACCTTGCCTCACCACCCTTTGAATGGTTTCAATCTCTGCTTTGTGCCCACCTGTTGTCTGACGTCAACCTTCTTCTTGCAGTACGTCATTTGAGAAATAAAACACCGTGAACTTGTCCTGCCCCAAATGTAGACAGGAATTCAAAACTGTGACCCAAACCTGACTATGCTCAAAAATCATCGGCCTGTTTTTGGGACTTGACTCGTTGTTTTTCATTTTCTCATGCATTCAAGATCAAACACCCAGAAAGATTCTCCTCATTCCACTTGAAGACATAAACATATGCAAAATAAATAAGTCGGAATTCGGAAGAAAGATGCGAACCCAGATTGCTACCCCTTTGCCATGACCATAACTTAGCCTGTCCTTCTGTTGTGCAAGTTTCCTGATCTGGTCTTTCTCATTCTGTCTGTCAAACTCGAGGGGTGAGGTGTGCAAAGAATGCATTCAATCAAAAGGATTGAACACCTGTTCATGAAAACGTGACTGAATTTGCAAGTGACACTGCCCAAGGGCAGATGGCAGCAGTGAGCAGAGCAGGCTTGTGGTTAAATTCTTTCTGAGCCTGCTAGGTTTGTATCTTCATATGAGGAACATTCTGAATTTCGAAAATATCAATACGCGATCAGCAGTGGAATGGGATTCAATGGCAATGCAATAAAAAAAAATGAGGATCATATCATTAGCAATGGTATTCAAATAAAAAAGCATGACCAAATCAACTGTTTTCTCCATTGCCATTGGATGCACCCTCACCCGAGGGACACAGGGAAGTGAAAAACACCAGTTAGATGCATTCCAAACATTTTTTTTATGATTAAAATGCAATTACAATCCAGGAATGTAGGAAAACAATTAGTAAATACTCTACAACAGAACACAAACAAAGAGTGAACTTATCATCATTTTGAAATTGAAAGACAAAAGAAACGGTCGAACTGAGGCAAGCAACATAGGTAAGTAACCAGGCATAAACAAGGAAGCATAAGTTGCAAACAAATAAACAGTCTTATTTTAGGTGCTCGATAACAATTTAGAGCTCTCACATGAGGCAACCAAAAAGCAATGTTCAGCATTAGATTTTTAATTGAAAGGCGAGATTGCTTTTTTTCATCGTTGAATGGGAACCGAACTTGCCTCAGGCAAATAGTAGGGTTGAGCGGAATTCGAAATTTGGAGTCGTGTCGGAATCGGGTCGGACTTTGCAAGGTCGGAATGGAATCGGAACTTTTCGGAATCGAAAGTTTTTCGGAATCGGGAAAACATTTGGAATCGGAACTGCGATCTGAACTGGAATTTTGCCGGAATCGGAATCTCGATTGGCTCTTTCTGCGTTTTTGGCATTACGATGATGTCAAAAGGCCCTTCTGACCTTTCAGAAAATGGAGATCTTGGAAAAATAGCCTTTTGGAAGAATTCCACCCTACAGGAACTTCGAACACCAGGAAAAATGCCAACTTTTCACATTTCCGAAAGTTTCGGCACAATTCTGATTTTCCGGAATTCCGAACTTTTCGCAAAATTCCAACTTTTTGCAGAATTCCGAATTTTAGCAATTTTGAGAAGTTCCATTCCGAATACGTTCTGATTCCGAGTTCGAACCTGGTGCTCCGACTCATAAACAATCAATGATGACAGTCGGACAGAACTTCACAAAAAGTGATAAAACGAGCCTTCAGACGCCATCTCCAATGTTTTCTTTCCGAATGTTTTGGTGCACGAAACGTTTCCGGGAACGACGCTCCCGTTGTCCGGTGGCGGTTCGACCCGGCGGCCGGCACATGATGATGGGAGCGTGACACCCTGTAAGTGTCATGCTAATAGGAAGGAAAACAATGGAGAAGATGTAGGCTAATAAAAGTTTTGTCATGCGCCAAGAATGCTCCCAAGCTTGCTTGTGGCGAGAACTGAATTCTTGGGTGATTGCAAAAATGACAGAATAACTTGACACATTTGAAGCTGGCCTACGAAGCATTCTACAGCATAAATTTTCAAATGCAAAACAAATGGCATGTCGATTAACAAGAGCACTGAATGGAAGCTGCGAGGAAGAACCAAATAATAGAGGTTGGATATAATCATGGCAACAGATTGGACTGAAAGTCAAAAAGTGAGCATATCTTGGCCACCATGCTTCCATTCTGTGCTGGGACACAAGTTCACTCGTCAGAATTGCACAAAGGTGTGCAATGAGGTGGGGAGCTTAAAATGGAAACTGCAAAATGAACGGGCCAAAAGCGGTGAAATGATATAGCCTTGCGTTTCACGATGTCTACGTTGAAAAGATTGCCACATTGTGAAATTTCATTCATGAAGTGGCCGTTCAGAGAGAGAGAGATACCCAAAAAATTGATTGCGTTGCAGAAAAGATACCTGATAAATCGCACATCGTAGAGCTCCCCAAGGGTGCATGGGCAATAGCCAAGCATGTGGGCAAAGGAATTCGAAAAGCCCAACTCGGTCAATGTCAAGCCCAGTTTTGCAAAATATTTACGACCACCTGTTGACATTGACAATGCCGGCCCCTTGGCCCTCAGTTGAATCTTATACTGCAGTGGAGGGACCGACCGAAACCAGTGCAGGCTACGTGCAAAACTGCTCAGTAGAAGCACGTTCAAAACTGCCCAGTGGAACCAGCTGAAGATGGCAGTACCAATGTCTCCTTTCCTTTCCATTTTTGCCTAAGCTCAAGAAATCCAAATTTTTACGACCAGCTGTTGCACTAAAAATCGCCTGCATCACCTGAAAGGGTCAAAATCACCTGCATCTCCTAACTTGATCAAAATGACCTGCTTCTCCTAACTGGATCAAAATCACCTGCATATCCTAACTGGATCAAATTCACCTGCATCTCCAAACTGGATCAAAGTCACCCGCATCTCCAAACTGGATCAAATTCACCTGCATCTCCAAACTGGATCAAAGTCACCTGCATCTCCTAACTGGATCAAAATCACCTGCATCTCCTAACTGGATCAAATCACCTACCTACATCTCCTAACTGGATCAAAATCACCTGCATCTCCTAACTGGATCAAAATCACCTGCATCTCCTAACTGGATCAAAATCACCTGCTTCTCCTAACTGGATCAAAATCACCTGCATCTTCTAATAGGATCCAAATCACCTGCATCTCCTAACTGGATCAAATCACCTACATCTCTTAACTGGATCAAATTCACCTGCATCTCCTAACTGGATTAAAATCACCTGCATCTCCAAACTGGATCAAAATCACCTGCATTTCCAAACTGGATCCCACGAAGATCTGAAGTGGGCTTCACCTATTCGTTGTACGATTAAATCATCTTTCAAATGAATGCTTTTCAAAACAAGCAAACCACTTAACACAAAAATTATTCAAAAGTCAATCCCCGGCTGGGAAGAGCAACATAAATGCTAAACATGCAATAAACATGGTCAGTTATCATCACAGAGCGGAAAAAGCAAGGTACCAAACTATTAAAGCGGTAAAAACAAAATGCACACCCAACGCAATGATGGCGCAATGCCTTCGTAATGAAAACAAAAACATGGCCAACACAGGGCCACTGAAGGCCGTTTCAACATCCAAGCTTACAAGTGAGTATTCTGTGCAAATCAGTAAATGCCAACAGCACACATGTTGCTTTTTTAATTTATAAAACTCAGCTAAGTAGGCACGCAACAACCGTTAAGTTCAGTGATAATTTGCAGCATCAAAATGCAAACAAACAGAGTTTTAAGTGAGGCAGGGAAACAAAAGCAGCTGGCTTGTCAAGAAGGTCATTTTACTTACTAACTAGGTAATCAACATAATGTGGGAAGGGAATACCGACGGATGCCACCTGTAAAACTCTTGCATCACCCCAAGGCAGAGAGCTACACTACATTTCACCCACCAAATTCCTTATTCGCATATCCCTCAAGCAACGCCCAAACGCAAAGGGAGAGAAGATGAAAGTCGGTGGCTGCAGGATCAAAGAGAGGTGGGACATTTTACAAGCAGTTGCAAGTCATCCGAGAGGGAACACTGGAAAGCATTTGCCAAACTGAGTATCATCACTAGACCCCTACCACAAGCACGGTGAGAAAAATGCATTGATCAAATGAAACAGAAAGTGCAGCGTTGTTCATTACAGTTCGAGAGAGAGAGAGAGACCAAAGCTTCACTTGCACTGTGGATCACCGGAAGAGTAGCAAGGGTGATCACCTCTACCTTCGTCAGCAATGGTTGCATTGCTGCATCAGAACTGATTGCAGCTGCACCCAGTGTCTTCGCACAGCTCCCATATCTTGCATATGGGTATCTCAGAACAAACTAAAAGCGAAACAAGAAGAGCAAAAATGTGCTACGATCCAACATTGAATCCGATTGGTATACTGCTTGAAGCAAATGCGTTGCACCTACTTCGCACAACAACGAGCTACGCAATTTTGTTATGCATCCACATTTGTTTCAAGATAGACGGGACAGGAAGAATGATATCAGCAAAATGGAAACTGTCTCCGTGCATTTGTTTTGACTGAGCAGCTCTGTATTGAACACAAAAAGCCGCACGATCTATTTATTATTTTTGCTGGTTCGGGGCTGTCAACTTAAAGCATGTGTCCCGTGGATCCTGGTTCGGCAAATGAAAAAGGACAATTTGGCAAATGTTGCAGGCCTGCACCTGGTCTGAATGGTCAAAATCACCAGCCAATATGTCTGCCTGTATTTCGAACACGCGGCATAAGTTGTAATTCCATTTCAATGTGCAATTTTAACCTCATGTTTTCCGTTGGTGGGTAGGTGGTATTCTAAAATCACAAGATGGTGCACCACAGTGCCATTCTCGAAAAAAAAATCAAACAACAATGATTTGCATAAAAGACCAAAAGACGTCAAGTTAAGCTTCTCCATGAAATCTGTTATTGTCAAGCCACACCATCGATTCTGAGCTCTCTTTGGAAGCTGCTTCTTTAACTTCCTGCTTTCACCTGTTTTCCCACTACAGGTCACACATGAACAGATATCTGCCGGAGAAAGTAACAAAGTGGGTGAAAGTCAACCAGCTGCACAATGCTAAGGTCCCACCAAAACGTTTTGCAACCTGACTCAAAGAAATTGAAAAATATCAGTTGACCTTGCTCTGAAGATTCATTCAGACAAAATTTGCAAGAAAATGCAACTGAGATAGACAACACTCTGTGGGAAATTCCCTTTATGCACATTCCTGATTGATAAGTGATGCAGACAATGCTAGTTAAATGCTAGGACATGTGGACCAAATGGAAATGGTTGGTAACGCATCAACTCCCAAGAATTTCACAGGGCCGATACACCACAAAAACGTAAAACTGATGCATATACGCCAATTCAAATGCTCTTTCACTGCCGGCAAAATATCTCCGAGTGGGGACTAACCCGAATGTTTCGGTTGCTGCCAGAAGAACTCTGCACTTCTCTCGGCAACCAAAGCATGACAAAGTCACAATAGCCATCCACACATACTTACTGGCCAACCAGATGTGCCAAATCAAAAATTCAGATGGTTTTTAAAAAATTCACAACACAAAATGGTGGTTAAGTATGGAGCCGCCCATCCTTTTTTTCGACAAAGAAAAAAACTAATGGAGCTTCAATGGCCAATAAACAGGCATGGTGCACCAAACTACGGGGTGCCAAAAAAGACACTTTGCACTTTATTTCCAACACTGTCAATACTCGGAAAAAGATGACGATTTCAAAATCTCACTTCATTCTTGCAGACAGGTGCCAGATCAGGTGGTTGTCCTCATTCATTCTTCAACTAACTTCTTTGATTTTTATTGCACACCATTTAATTTCTCCCATGAAGCTTTTCGTCCCGAGAAATGATGCAGCAATCCAAAGCAATTCAACTCTTTTCTAACTGGCAAATCTCTTTCTCATCTCTCGTCTCTCCCACCACCTGGGTGCATGCATTGCAGCACTCCCTCAGCATGTCTGGCATGCAGTGAGATCCTGCTCTTGCATGATGCGTTTCTGACTCGTTCAATGCAAACGCAAACAATCTTTCTTTAGACACGTTGAGACAAAATAAAATTCAGCCAGATACATTCGTAAAAATTGTAGAGAAGTGCGAGGTTTTGCTCCCATGTGTTTTTGCCCACACGTCAACTTCGCTGCAATTTTAACGAAGAGATCTGGCAGTGAGTTTTTTTATTTATTTTGTTCCAACATAGGATGTCTGATTTTCCCGTTGGTGGTGCTCGTGCTGAAACTGGGCCTTTCTTTATTGGGAAGTGGTGTGTAAAACTAGAAAAATGCAAGGACAAAGCGATGTGAGATCGATTTGTGAACGAATTTCTAGAGTTGCACCAAGCAAAAAACGTTCGATTCACAAGTTGTGAAATGGGAAGCTAAATATCAATCTGGTTCAGTTTTGAATGTCACAAAAGGAAGTCTGGAATCGTATTGAGATTTTAGAGGATGTGCTCACGAGGTCCTTTCTTTTTCACCAATCCTGTACCAGCCATTTTACCCCGCCAGATTCAAAAGGTCATGTAAACTGGACCGAATAAACATAAAATGATGAACAACTTTTGTGTTGTCAATCATTGTTCATCCTTGTCATTTCCAACAACTGTCCACACATGCCAGGCATAAGAAACAAAACTTCTCAAGTCGTTTGTGATGACATACACACATGACCATAAAAAGGGCACTGCTCCAGCAGCTTTTCTGTGAAAATGAACAACCTGGAAGCCGGTCGGCCCAACAACAGTGTTTCCCAACATTACACACACAATTTTGAATGGAACTGGTTATCAATACAGTGGCAGATGCAGCTGTATGCCCATGAAGGCAAACGGCATACTTTGCACAAACAAATGCGAAAATCTCAATGAGGAATATTGAGAGTTGCAAGAGCATACTGCTCTTTGCGGACACCCTGCCCTGTTTGGTACCTATTATAATAAAATAAAAATTAGGGATACGGTGTGAGATAGCAGGCAACTCCGCGCTGTCGCCCGGAATTTGCCGGCGTATCATCAAATTGCCTTGTTTTTTTGCGATTTGCATCACACTTTTTTTCCGTATGTGAGGTATCCTGTGTTTGGGCCCTGTGTGGACAAGACAGTGAACCTCACATTAAAAAGCTCGATAATATGCTCGTTGCTTGCCAGTCAAGGCAGCCGAGCATAGGAGAGGCTTCCGCGGAGGCCGGGTTATGGTGGCTTTTGATGCCCGGATGAAGCCCGTGCGGGAACGGGCTTTTAAAACTGCCTCATAGGGGGACAGGTTAAAAACTGCCGAGAAGGCAGATTAAAAACCGGCACAGCCGGGAAAACCAAGCAAAGCTTGGGTGTAAAACTGGTACCTGAACGTGGGATATAAACCAAGCCAAGGCCTGCTAGCCTGTTGCAGAGGCAGAGCCCCTCCTTTTTTATCCCAATGCTCTGTGACTCACTGCCCAAAAAACGCAAGCTGGAAGTGGCGGTATATAAATAACAATGGTGCTGTTAACCACGCCAAGGGCAGTCCGAAGCCTGCCAAGCGCCTAGAAGCGTAAGTGGGAGGGGCAGTCACCATTTGAAACTTTTTAAGGGGCATTGGATCCCCATCTTTAAGAGTTCACAGTCGAATCATGAGCATTTTTTGTGAAACGAGGAACACTACCCAACAAGATAGAGGTGGTCGGGAAACACTGTCCAAAAAAGAAAAAAAAGTGGTTGGGAAACACAGTCCAAAAATATTAGAAGACATTATGCACTGCAAACATCTAGCCTAAGCTAACAAAATAAAAATTCCAGTGAAAACACTAACGACACTATGCAAAAATAATCAACATCTGAAACATTACGAAAGCTACGTCCACAAAGATACATCAGGACAAAAGACGTACCTAATCTAAGACTTTTATGGCACCCTGTGTGAAAACATGAAACATTGGCCCAGGATATCACAATCCTGGCCTAAAGAGAGAGAGATGTCAATTACACATGAATATCGGTGGACAATGGATTTTAAATAAAATAGAAGAAGGCTGGCAAAGTTGGGTATTTCGATTCCCAGAAAGTTCGATTGCCACTGTAGTTGACGATCTACATACGTTGAAATTGCTACCTAAGTCGTTGCTCTACAACATTTCCAGGATATCTGGCTAAGCAGGCGACAGTTCGAAACCTTTCTGAACTGTCGTCTGCTCAGTGTCAGCACCAGATGATGAGGATGTGATGTGACGTTCTGGAAACGTTCGGCAGCAACTAGCAATTTCAACGGATATCCAGCATCAAGCACAATAGCATCGAACTTTCTGGTGAAATTATATCCGAACATCAAAACTTTTGAGTTTCAGTTGTTATTTCGATTAAACAGAGCCTCTGACAATGTTGGATTTTTCATTGACAAATTGACAAAAACCGCAATCCAACTAACGTTTGACACCCCCAAAAAGATACCCTGAGGAACTTTTTACTGTAAACGACACCCTTAAGAAGACCTCAAGTACGTCTGTCGGACATCTGGGACCCACGGGGGATGTCATAAAGTTATTGTCAGAAAAAGTGAGGGCCTCATTATCTGGGACCTAAAACTCCCAATGTTTTTTCTTATTCTTTCAGCCTGATTTGTCTGAAATATAGTCATGACTTGATGTTCGCCATCACAGCGAAAATAGGTAGAGCGTGCATCCAGTGCTGAGATTGAATATGTGCTCCTAGTCAATCTCAGCTGTTCAATGGATCACGGTCCACTTGTCAAAAAAGGAAAAATCATTGAAGCCACATTGGGTCAGAAAAGTACAGCTAAGCCTGATGGTGGCAAGAATATCTTTTTGTCTGCAAGCTGAAGCCATCATTCAGATTCCGGCAAAAAGCAAAAGGAATTCCATAGTTGGTAGAAAGTGCCCAAGTGTGGCAGTAAGTGGTGTCACCCAGCTGCTGAAGATAGGCAAGTTGGTGGAGGACCGATATTCTAAACCCTGCTTGGCGTCACAGCCTGAAAGCAGATGGCCTTGCTTAAAGAATGACACATTTGCCCTTCCGTTTTCTCCTCCTGCTGCTGGCTCGGTCCTGGTCGGACGTTGGAGCATTCCGTATCAAACGGACAAGCTGAAATGAATAATACATAAAATGACAAAAATGTTGATGAATGCCACTACCTTCCTGGAAATGACAAAAGGTGAAGTGAGAGTGTACTTCAGAAAGGCATTGTTTGTGATGATTTTGCAATCATATTCCAATCAGTAAAATATCACTACCTACGGCCCACAGAATATCATTTTTATTTTTGTCAACTTCTGTTTGAAGCTCTAAAATTTGTGTTCCGTGTTGAAATGATACTCGTAACTTAATTTGGTTGTGGCCCATTTTTATCAATTTCGTGGTGCCTCTTGGCGAGAAGAATTTGATCCTGAACTGATTTGCTGAGTTTGGGACAAGCGGTCTTTAACTTAAAAGGCTTGAATAGCAGCAGGGTTGCACTGGCTTTCAATTATTATCAAAATGTGTTGCTTTGATTGTACAGATTTGTGCTGTGTGCCTGGCCCACCCCTTCGTTCCCCCATGTTTGTGTCATCAACATCCCATTGAGAAGCTTCCAGACCAGTGTCCCACAAAATTTAAGTTTTTCCAGGGGCTGTTTTTTCCATTCTTTAGTATTCGTATCAGATCCACAAGGAAGATAGGTACATCTTTTGCCGGTTTTCGTTCGTAACTTACAAGAATAAATTTGCTACGTTTCGGCCCCACGGATGTGGACCTTTCTCAAGCGGTGAAGTTATCACTCTCTTGAAAGTTATGAACGAAAACCGGCTCTATTATGTCTCTGCCTTGTGATTCTGATGTTCGTGGTGCACGTGCTGAAATTGTCATATCACACCTTGCAACTCAACCCAAAAAGAACTCATGACCTGGGATGATCGTAGGTGGAGTGAGGAAGAAGGGGTCAGGAGATAAGAATGACAAAATTTTCATTTTTCACATTAACCACATCAATGTTGCACTGTGAGGTCAATAGCCCCTGGCTTTTGTCTGTGTGAGACGATGAGAATTCATCTTTGGACACAAAAAATTTCACATTTTTGAAGACAACAACCGATGTGGCATAATTTTCCGGACTCATCATAGGCATGAGAAAGAATAACTCTGTCTGAAGTCATTGACACTTGCTTATCCTTATGAGTTGTGTTATGACACCAGGGTAAAAGGTACTTACCTACTTCGGTGTGAAATTGTCATGTTTGTGGAATTTCATTCTTACATGATTTTCGTGCTAATGACTCTAAATCGCTTTTTGTCGTGCATAAAAAAGGATTCTCCTAACTTCCGAAAGGTATAATGTCCGAAGAAATGTTAAAAAGTGAAAAAAAAAGCATTTCATTTTTTCGTGCTTTTTTTCCTTTTCGTGAAATTCTGTGGGCTCTAATTATTATCATCATCTTATCATGCACGATTGTGCAGCAGTGATGGTGGTTGCGTGTAGCACAATCTCATGACCCCTCAGGAAGTTCAATCTTTGTTTACTTTCGGCTCTGAACCTTTCCACTGGCTTCCATTCACTTAGTTCGCATTGTTCGCAAATAAATGAACTGGAAAAGTCAATAGAACTTGGAATAACCAGCGCTGTTGGAAAGGATACCTTGATTCTTTCCTCTGGCAACAATTGTAATAGGAACACCATTTGGTGATTAAACTCAGTTTTCTCATTTTAGAAAATACTACACCAGAAAGGAGCCTTATTTTGACTAAAACAACCATTCCTACAACGCTCCCCATTTATTTATTGTAAGAAACATTTCTTGCCAGCTCCCGAAATCAAAAAGGCTAGCAGTTGCTCAAAACAATTTGGCAATCTTTGCAAAATTATTTTCCAGTCATATTCGGTTCCAACAGCAAGCATCCCGTGAAAAGGCAACAACGTTTAAAAAATGGAAGGGATGTTTAACTGGGTACCTACCTCATGAAAAACTGTGTCCACATTCAACGGTGGATCCTTGGCACTTGTTTCGACATATGAGATCGACAGCTTCTGTGCTAAATCTCGACCCTGTTCTTCGTTGACCCTTCTCAAGTGAACCAAGTCGACCTTGTTTCCGACGAGAAGCATGGGGTAAGTAACCCTGTGGAAATAAGCGACATTGAAAAAGAAAAATTGCATTTGAGTGCCATTCCATAGAGAGAAAAAAACCTTTGAAAATAGGATTGTTGTTGACAACTGATCTGGTTTTTCCACACACATTTTGAATTTGTCATGTGTGCCACACACCAACTAGGGCTGTGCGAATCGGCTTTCGAATCGAATCTCTCGAATCGAATCCTGCTTCTTCGAATCTCGAATCGAATCCGAATCCCTTCTCCACTTTCGAATCGAATCTTCTCGAGTCGAATCGTTAAGTTCGAATCGGCATCGAATCGAATCGCTTTCTCGAATCGAATCGAATCTCATTTCGAATCCTCCTAATTTCATCTCCGGCACAGTTATTTCCAAGCATAAAGCATGCGTAAATGTGAATGAAGTTGGTGAATTGAATGAAGATTTGGTTGGTACACCACAAATGTGGATTTTGCAAATTTAAGAAGACAGAACATGGGTTCCAATAAGAGGTTGGTAGGTTAGGTGGTACCTACCTACCTACTTGTCTCTACAAAGTAAGGCAAGGCAGGTACCTACCTACCACTTGTTACCCCGAATTAGTGCTATTAATGCATGTGGGTAGGTCTATGTCCCCCAGAATAAAACACGAGATGCACTAGGTAGGTATAGGCAGGTACCTACCTATCATTGGTTCCGAAATGAGGTGAGACACCAGCTATAGGTACCTAGGTAGTGTAGTAGGTGGTACCTACCTAGGCACCTGATTCGATAAAGCAAGGCTAGGCACGTAGGTACCTTGCCGAAACAGAAAACAAACAGAAACCTAAGACTACCTAGTTACCACGACTAGTCACCTACCCTGACTAAAAGTGCCATTAATGCATGTAGGTAGCTCAGTAGCTGCCTCTAAGCATGTACTTATGCCTGGCCTGGTATGCAGGTAATGCTCTGCAGCAAAATAAATGCAGAGAAAGGAATGAAAAACACTGGGCAGGTACCCAGTGCAGGTCACATGAAGTGTCAATAGGCAGGTTACCTGTGATATTGGGCCAATCTGTTTTGGCTGGGGGCTGGGGTACCCAGTACCCACCCCACCCACCTATTTACAATCTGATTTTCCTTCCTGCTGATAACCTGGTAAAATGGCAGGGCAAAAACTCTAACCAATATCTGATACAAAATCATCATGTAAGAGAATTGGCCTGAAATTATTGAAGATAATGAGAGCTTTTGCTGTCAAAAACTGGAAAACAAACATTTATTCCAGGTATTTTTACCACAGCAACACAGCAAACAAGACAAACACAACAAAAAAATAAAATAAACACAACAAAAAAAGCCAAAATAAACACAACAAAAAAAGCCAAAATGAACTTTCAGAACACCAGAAATGGGAGCACCATGTCTTTTCAAGTTTTCCAACACAGCAAACAAGACAAAAACAACAAAAAAAGCCAAAATGAACTTGCTGAACACCAGAAATGGGAGCGCCATGGCCGCCATGTCTTTTCAAGTTTTCTGTCAAAATCCCGGATAACGTGCGTACACTAGACGGCGGATCGGCAGCGCAGGTAATGGGAAAACATATGACGCACGCGTGCGTGAAAGAGAGATGGCTGCCATCTAGTGTAATTCAGTTATTTCAAGATGGCTTCCAGGTGGCATCCACTTGGTTGTTTGACTTCACCATTCGAAATTTTGGATCAATCTTGACGATTTTTGAGCTTTTTTTTGCAAAAAAGTTTTTCAAATTTTTTGTTTGAGATTCGAGATTCGATTCGAATTTTTTTTCGAATCCTTCAAGAATCTCGAATCGAATCTTTTCGAATCGAATCCTTTTATTCGAATCTCGAATCTTGATTCGAATATCACCACATTTTTCGAATCGAATCTTTTCGAATCGAATCGGGCAAGATTCGAGATTTTCGAATCGAATCTTCGAATCGAATCAAGATTCGCACAGCCCTAACACCAACACGCCTGTCGGCATGTTGGTGTGTGGCACACATGACAAATTCAAAATGTAGACGAGATAGGCCAACCTAAACATTTTGCAAGCCACAAACATTTTGCACTTCATTTTTCTGCTTAGCCTTCGGAAAATGACTCATGTCAACAACTAACTTGGCATTGCCACATTCATCTGGACCAAATTCAACATGGAGGTACCTACACCAATCGAAATCTGATCGACAGTCATTTTACTGCTCAGCCTTTCAAAAAGGACTGCTGTAGCTTGCAATAACGTCCCAATTTAATATAACGGCCAACCTAGCTTTAATCTGCAAGTCAAGAAATTGACATGCAAATAAAGAGCAACCATGGTTGCTACTGTTTTGAAAAATCGGAATTCCCTGAGTTTTCCAGGTTTTCCAGAAGGATTCGCAGTTTTTTCCAGGGCTTTTTTCCAGGGTTTTATCCGAGGACAAGACAAAAATGGGGGGGTGCAGACAAAAATTGCAAGACAAGAATGTTCTTCAGGTGTCATCGTTGGAAATTTAAAAAAAAATGTAAACTAAAAAAAATGTTATGAAATTCTGTTTTCCATTTTTGGCTGGTTTTTCTGGAAATTTTCAGTTTTCCAGGGTTTTTTTCAAAAATCCCTGAGTTTTCCAGGTTTTCCAGGGTGCGAAAAAAATTCCCCGAGTATTCCAGGTTTTCCAGGTTGGTAGCAACCATGAGCAACATTCATTGCGGAAATCTAGGTGGTGCCAACCTGCCTAATTTCCCAAGAAATTTTTTTTTTATTAACTGCCTGGTCTTTTTAGTTTTCCATAGAAAATGACAAATTTGAAACCAATTTTAAACTTCATCTTATCGAGCTTTTAGAACCAGTCCAATGAACAGACCAATGATATACTGCAAGAATCAGTGACGGTGTGGGATCATTGAACTCCCACAATTTCACTTTCCAGCGGAATCCTGCAAAAACTGACCACAATGGGAATTTTGACAAACCCACTTATTTCCACACCTTATTGCAATTGGCTGCCTTGAGCAACTGACATCTTTACCATGAGCATTAAAAATACCTTCTGAAAATGTCAAAAAATGCTTGTGAAGCCTGGCTGTCGGTACCAGGCTAAAAACATTCAAGAGGCAGCAAAAGCACAAGTCAAAGAATTTACTAACCTGTCTTTAACTCGCAAGATCTGGGTGTGGAAGTTCTGGATGTTCTCAAAACTCTGCTTATCAGTCACTGAGAATACCAGAAGAAATCCGTCACCCTTCCTCATGTACTGCTCTCGCATTGCACTGAATTCTTCCTGACCTGCAGTGTCCAGAACTGAAAATTAAAAGACGAGGGCAAGGATAACTTCCAACTACCTTAGGTAGTTAAGTAGGGACAATCCTGTAGGTAGGCCTGCCTACAGAGATGTTCAAAAACAAAGAAAATCTTTACCTACCATCACTACTGTTCTACCTCTCTTAGAGGATTTTACTTTCTCTGGCATCTGACGCATTCCAAGCCCTCAATAGCAATCTGCTACAGTGTCACAATGTTCTTTAATCAGTATCACTGTAAGCTAGGTAACCCTGGTTGCAAAAAGTCGGGAGCAATGCTCCCGGGACCGCATGAGAGCCGACCGGGATCGAAATGGGCGGACGAGCAAAAAAAGCTTTTTTCGCAGTGAAGCTCACGCCACCATGGAGTTTCGAGGTCGGTACCTGAATGTTTATCACTGAAACAAACAGGAAAACTTAACTCTGAGGAAGTTTTCCTTCGGAGATAACCACCGAAACTGTGAGTTTGCTTTTCTTCGATGTGTCTCGTCTCACTGCAGTCCCCCACTTTATCGCAGTAGAACATGCAAATTGGGAATTTTTCTCACTCTTACCATCAGGTGTTCAGTGAACCCCCTGATTTGTGCTGAATCCTTGGTCTATGATTTATTGTTGCAGGAATTCTGGAATGCCTCCACGCTTACCTACTTGAGAGCATTGAGAGGAAGTTCCGAGACATTCAAGGGAACCAAAATTATCATTCTCAGTTTATTTCCTCAAACCTAAATGAGTCGGTACCAGTCGATGCCTGAAATAAATGAGTCACCTTTTCATGATCGCTGCAATGATTTATCAAAAACCACTTCCATCAATTTCAGTGGACGATGAAAATTCATTGTGATCATGTGTTCCTGCCTGCACTTTGTCACCTCCACCTGATATCATTGCTTGCTGTTCTGCATTTGACTAAACAGCGCAATCCATTTGCCCCAGCTGTTTTCCATGGTTGGTTGTTGCATTTGACCAACACAGAACCAGGGTTGTTTGATTTAATCATTTGATTTAAATCATTTGATTTAAATCAAATGATTAAATCATGATTTAAATCAAAGGGCTCTGATTTAAATCAAAATGATTTAAATCAAAATACTTGATTCCTTTGAATTTTCATCAAGTCTATTCAAATCATTTTTTAACTTTCGAGTTAAAAAAATTCTCAAACGAAAGAAAATTCAATTCAATTCCAATTGTAGGTAATTCTGTTTATTAGGTATTTTTTCAGTTGTCAGTTGTCACACAGTCTGACAGTCACCACAAACAAGGCATCCACAAGCACATCACATCACAAGTCAAGAAAATAAAAAATAATCATTCAGAATCGTCATTTGCGGCGTGAAACATTGTTTCTTTGAGATACACCTATGAATTGTGTTGATTGTTGCAATTCCTTTGACCGATGGAGGTGTTCCTTGCACAAATTTGCAGTGAAATTCAAGAAAGATATACGGACAAAGGAAGAGATTTTCCAGACACCTGCGGATACTGATATTACATTTCATCCCTGCTGTCGAGGCCATTTGTCTGTTAACAACACAGGTGAGCGTCGATCTGTTATTTGACAAGAGGCTACTTCATCATTTCATGGATTTACTACTAACACGCTCTTCAGAGGATCAAGAATCAAGGTTAAGTTGAAAAGAATAATTCTAAAACCAGATTTCAAGTCGAGAAAACTCAAAAAAGCTAAGCAAAGATGGCCGATTTGAATGACGATTGGGACGGCCAAACCGAGGACGGTGAAGCCCAGAAGCCAGTGATACCGGTTCTGGTTAGAGAGGCACAGTTTGCCGATGAGGATGAGGATGACGACATCAAGGATAACTGGGATGACGAGGACGAAGAGGAAGAGGAGAACGTGAAGCCGCCGGCTGCGGCGGCGGCACCGTCCACAGCAGCTTCAAAGCCGTCGAAGAACAAGAAGGAAGTGCAGATGACTGAGCAGGAGGATGCGCCGCGGAAGCCGATGACTGCGGCGGAGGCCCTCAGGAGAAGATGCGGGTGCAGAAACTGCAGGAGGATTACGAGATGGGTATTCTGAAGGAGACGTTCGGTAACAACATCAAAGCGTCGGAGAGCTCAATCGATTCGATGGTGCCGGCGACAAAGGAGGATTTCGAACGGTTTCAGAAGGCTCTCTCGGAAAAGATCACCGAACATGAGAAGTCCCCGTTCTATCCCGGCTTCACCGAGGAGCTCGTCAGGAACATCTGTGTGCCTCTGAACTCTACGACGTTGAAAAAGATTAAGATGACCGTCGAGGCGATGTCGCAAGAGAAGGCGAAAACGGAGAAGAACGCTGTTAAGAAGCAGCAAACGAAGGGAAAGTCGAAAACGCGTCTCCACATGGAGGTTGACGACGATTACTCTGTAAATGCCGATACTACCACTTACGATGATGATTTTGATGATTTCATGTGAGCAGGCTTACATGTGTTTGCTCACATCTCACGGACCTCGATTGCCATATCTGGTGGGGGAAGGGGGAGGGAAGTGGTGGGAGAAGGTGTAACTAATCCATGCTTTTTCTTCATTTTCATATGCTGTCTGTAGTAAAAACAGTTTGATCTGAAAAAAAAAAAAAAAAAAAAATTTGTGCATTCATTTTTTTTATATGTTTTGATTTTGAATGTTGGCACGGTATATGATTTAATTGCTTAAATACAGCAACTAATTTTGCAGCTTGGCTGTCCCAAGTCTATTTCGAAGTTTCGAGTCCTATGTCGCGATCTGCGCAGTGCATATGCTAAGCTAAGCTAAACAGGATAAAGCGCAAGCAAAGCAGGAAATTAATTAGAGTTGCCTTTGAGTTTGGGATTTGGGTTGGGAAATTAAAATGATCTGTGGTGACAGTGATGAGGTAAAATTTTGCAAAGAGCTGCTGACGTGCTGACAAGCTGACTGCTGTTCAAGTTCACCTGTGGCGTGTCGTGTACTCGTGAGTCGTGTGGCCGTCCGCCGTGCACCAATTTTTTTTGCAATTAGCCAACTACCAATTTAATTACCGAAGTAATTATATGCAAATAAGATAATGCTAAATTAATTTACTAGTTAGTTTGTCCTTCCTTCAGCAGTTTATGTTTATTGTTCAGTATTTTATTTTTATTGATCAGTCTTCTAAATAAATCTATAGGTAAGGTATGTAATGTAAATAAATGTAATGTAATGTAATGTATTATTTCTGATTTCAATCAAAAATGATTAAAATCACATAAAAATCACGATGTAAATCAAATCTTTGAAATCACAAAAAAACTGATTTAAATCAAAAAAATCCGATTTAAATAAAAAAAATCATGATTTTTTTGATTTTTTTTTTTAAAATCATGATTTTTTCCAACCCTGTTGAGCGAACACAAAAAAAATAAGTAAGTACGCAGCCTATGTTTACATCTAGTACTCAGTGTTCCGCAGACAGTTAAAAAAGGTTAAGAAACATGACGATTACGGAAGGTGCCAGTGAAAGGGAGCAAGAACATGAGGAAAAACTTCACAAGTCACTGAATCATGCTGAAAATACAGACATTACATCTAGAAGACCATGTCATCTTGCCTATCATTGAACACGTTTCAAAGTGAAAAACACACTGAAAGTAGGAAATTATTACCTACCATCAAGTATACATTGTTGTCCATCAACTTCCGTGTGTTGAATGTAACTGTCTTCTATTGTTGGATCATAATCTGTCACAAATAGCTTCTGGAAGAACTGTATTGTCAAAGCACTCTTTCCGACTCCACCATCTCCAACAACGACAAGCTTATATGGAATAAGATTTTCATTGCTGGGAGGCTTAGCCATGCTATGCTCCTAAGAAATCAAACCACATAAAATAAGAAATCGAAAATAAGTTCATTGTTGTCAGGGGCACAAAAATCACTTGAATATTGGGGGGATGTGGATGTGGGAATGGGGACAGTGGATTGTGTGAATGTCGATACTCTTTTTTCACTGTGGTTTCTTATTTTTTTTTTTTTCAAAAAGAATTCATTTTAAGCTCAGTTACAAATCGAATTTAACAGACAACATTTTCTCAATTTCATTTCCCAATTCCGTTAACAAGAACATAGTTACATACTCAAAAGATTACAAATAGGTAACATTCAATGAGGAAAAGAAAGAAATCCAAACTAAGTCATGGACATGTCAAAAGAGCAGCTCCGAAGCGGATTCACATAGGTATTCCATACCCATGCAGTTCCATTTCAGGATAGGATCAGTATCAGGTGCACAAAACACACCAAGTTAATAACGTGTGTTCCAAGTAAATGTTGAAAACAGCATTGCATAGGAACAGCATAGAACATGTTTCAAAGTGGAATGGCTCAATCCGGTTGGAGACAGCTCATATTGGCAGTTGTTTGTGCATAGGTAC
>JASGXE010020467.1:0-43173 GCA_030068105.1 Sinentomon sp. SZTP_YWyxl
GAATTCCATCAGGGCCAGAAGAGGATGATTTGGATTTCCTGATTGCAGACACTATTGAAGAAAAGGTAATCGAGAAGGTAGGATCCTGCCCAGGAGCAATGGATGGAGCTGGCAGAACTAAAGCTGGAAAATTGTCAGCAGAATATGAAGAAGAAAATTGTAGAGCAAGCGCTTCAGCCTTTTCAGATGGTGAAACGGCCAAACCATCACGGAATTTTAGGGATGGGATAGTGACTGACCCACGGTACCTATTATTTACCTGCTTCCAAGCGTTTTGTAAAGAACTGCGGGAATTTGAGTTGCATGTACCTGGCCTGAGAGATAGACTAGAAAGGAGATGATTTTCATGATCCAATTTCGCAGCCATGAGTTCAGAGCAGAGAAGATCATAGGTTCTGGCATGAACTTCAGAATAATGACGAAATTTGTAGTATTTTTTACATTGGCGAGATAGGTAGCGAATATGCGGGGGGTTGTTATAAAAAATAGATCTGGATTGGGGCCTTTTGATGCGAGAAGGAACAAACTGACTGATGCCGTGTTGAATAATCGACTCGAAATCACACCAAAGCCTGTCAATAGATGAGCACAGATATTTTTCCCGAAATGAAAGAAATGAGCCCAGCAAGAAGTCAGAAAAACCAGCACTGTTAATTTGTGAGAAGTCACTGGTCAAGACAGGAGGCTCTGATTCCGGAGTTGAAATTGACAAGGATAAAGTAAGCAGAACTGCCATGTGATCACTTATCCCCGTTTCGACAGAGATTGCATTTAGAATATGGATTGGACGCAACAGAAAAATATCCAAAATGGAGTTTGAAGCTGGCCTAGTAGGAACCTTAACCGTCTGATCAAGGCCGAAATCAAGGCAGAGTTCAATAGCAGCTCGGTTGGCAGAGAGGCCATAACAGCAATTTGGAATAGGGGAGAGAGTGTCCCAGTTCACACCAGGAAGATTGAAGTCACCAGCTATCAGCAGAGGATCTCCCAAATCTGCAGAAAGACCAAGACTGACAAGTTCCGAAGAAATTTCTTGGAAAATGTTCGAAGAAGAATCAGGAGGACGGTAACCACCAACAATGTGGAATGGTTTGTTACCTAATGACTTCAGAATAACGGAGCATATGAGAAATTCGTGTGAAGAGCTGAGAAAGACAAGAGAGGAATTTAGTGAACACCGAATGCCTACCAAGACACCACCGCCAAATTTGCAGCGGTCCCTACGGTACACAGTGAAGTAAGATGGAAGGAATTCATGAGTGCCAATGCTGTCATCAAGCCAAGTTTCAGTAAGAACTAAAACGTCGGGATCATGCATTTCGAGCAGAGTCGCGAGCTCGTTGGATTTGTTGCGAATGCTGCGGCAGTTCAACTGAAGGACAGAGAGATGCGAATCAAGAGAGTTTGTCTGTGGTCTGCCTGAGCGCAAATAGCAACTCTTCTGCAACACAGAAAATTCAACCAGAGAATCTAAGGTGAATGGAGCACACAAGATAGCAAGAGATGTTAGAGTGGGACGAGATTTAGGCTTCTGTAGAGCTAAGTATGAGGTTTTTGGAAGGAGAGCGGACAGTTTCCCAACAGCGAGCTTGAGAAAGGCAGGCAAATGCTGCGAAACAGATTCCCAAGAATCCTGCTTCCGTGATCATTGAGATGTAGACGATCTCTAGCAAGGAAATTAGAAGGGAACCAACAATTAGCATCCAAAAAGAGACACCCAACTGCTGGCAAAGTGCAGCAACCCTGGAGTTCAAGAGATAGAGAGACTTTAGTGGAACGCGATCATTAGCAATGATGGCAGAAAAGATCAAGCGGGCACCAGGAAACTGGTTCCTGCAGCACAGAAAGAAATCTGAGAGACTGCGAAGAACAATTTCTGGTGATGCACCGCCTAGGATATCGTTAACACCAGCGTGCACAAGAATGGTTGAGTAACCTTGGGCCTGGGATTTTGGAATGGCTTTCAATGAGGATGAAATTGTGGAAATGGTGGCACCAGGAAGACATCGGAACTCTGTACCAGCGGCTGGACGGCAGTTTGAATGCTTGATCATGGAATCCCCAATGATCAGTATCCTGGAACTTTTCTTTGTAGTGTGAGACTGGCCAGAAATAGATTCAGCTGAGGAAGAGCTTGTACATGGATCATTGATCGGCAGAGAACAGGCAAGGACTTTACTGACTTCAGGCAAGGAGAGTGGCGGTGATTGCACAGCGGTCAAATCAACTGCAGCAACTGAAGACTTCAAGACAGGCCGTTTCTTGGTCGGAATGACCCCGGCTACAGCAGAAGACCCGGAACTGCAGAGAGGGCTTAACAAAGGGCTGCAGCGAGGAGCTGAGACAATGTTCGCGTAGGGTTCCTGCCAAATTCAGCAACTGAGATTATCCCAATCCGTTTTCAGTGGACAGGGAATTGAGGTGTGTTGAATTCAGACTTTGGTGGCCCTAGGTTGTGAAGCAAAGCCTAATCTCCCCTGAGGCATCCGAGGTGAATTTTGATGGGCGTTCCGAGGTAATCCGTGGCATTGGGTTTTCATAAGTTGAATCAATTGCATTTTGTTTTGGATCTAGGTGGTGTTTCAGCAATCAGTATTTCTTCGATCTTGTGGACATTTTCTTCTGCCGAACATTTGGCCTGATCCCTATGATGTTCCACTGAGGGTGACGGATACTTTCTTGCACAAGTTTTATTCATCGCCTGGCATAATCAAACGTTGCTAGATTGACATTGCATTCACTTTCTTTTTCCTTACCCCCTTCAAAGACATATTAGCGTTTCATGGCACCCGCAACGAAATAAATTTTGGTCGAATCAACGCACCTCGCTCGAATCTCAGTTGCTGATTTGGGGAGCTTAGGATTTTGTTAGGATTGTGGTAGTTTAACTTGCTGCTCATTGTTGTGAATTTTGTTGAGTTACGTGAACACACAGGTGGCATTGGTAGCCCATCATTCTGAAATATCGGAAATTGCTCGTTGATTTTTTTTCCTTTATTAAGGTGTTCACGAGAGCCTTCTGTTGAGGAAATACAGGCTTTGGTCAGATGGAGATTTGTGGGTGATTCGCAGTTAAACAGACTTTGTCATAAATTTGGATTTTTTGACAGACACTGCTTGCCCGGCGCAAAAATAACTCGTGTGGTAGGTCACGTGCAACGCAACATTGACTTGTTTGTGGGGTGTAAAGTCGTTTTATTTGTTGGTACCAACAACATCTTGGCCAACGAATCGGCTGAAGAAATCATTGATGCGTATTCTTCACTTTTGGACATTTTGCTTCCGATTGTTGATTATTTGGTTGTTTGTTCGGTGCCACCCGTTGCCCTGCATGGAACCTTTCGCAGAAGTCAAACTAAATTGAGAACGATAAACCAACATATTCGTTCGTATGCTGAATTGGAGAATGTTCACTTTTTGAACATCTATTCTTTGATGTGTCAGAAGGGGAAACTGCAGTTTGACTTGTACGAGAGACAATTTCATTTTGGGGGGCGGCGTGGAAACACGGATTTGATGCATCTAAATGGAAAGGCTTTTTCAATAATCGTCTCGAAGTTGCAATTGCAGTGCGCGCTTCGCGGGCGGCTTCGAGTCGGTAGAGCATCACTCGCCATTGTCTTTTGTGTGATCGCTGAATTTTGCCCCTTAAAGATAGGCAAATGTCGCAAATTTAAAACAGTTTGCGATCGCGAAAACTTGCTTTTGGGAAGTTGGCAAATGTGTTGACATTGCTTCTTTCTTTTCTTTGGCAGTTTTTTTGAAGAATATTGTGTGGAAAAGAAACAAATTCATTGCTCTGGATAAGAAAGAAAAGAAATTTCGAATTTGATAAATTGCGTGTGGCAAAATCCGGTTGATTGGGTAGTTCTGTTTGGAGGATTGTGAGAATTTGAAAAGGCCAAATAATGGATGACGTGAGTCACCCACGTGCAGCGAAGCAACCTGTTGATTATCGGCAGAATAGACCTTATGTTAGACACACATCTTCGAATGGTAATTCGCTGCCTGGAATGGATTCTGGGGCATCAAATGCGGAGCAACTGAACATGGCAGGTGATGGTGATGGGATTGAGTCGCAGCCGCGCGCGAGTCCAGATTTCACGGCGATTGATCTGGAGGGTTCGGTGGTTGGTGGTGCAACAGAAATGCGTACTGAGATGCGAGAAACTTCAGGTTTGATGGAAGCTCATCGGAACACAGAGTCTGGCAGTGCAAATGATCAGCGGGTTCTGAATCAATTGCAAACCTTGTGTGATGCAGTGAGTTCTTTGAGCTCATCGCTTCAAAATCACAGGGAGCTTTCATCTCGACAATTTGAGCTCTTGAATCTCAGGACGGCACATTTAGAACACCCTGTTGCAAATGACATCAATCAAAATGTCAATCAATTGCGTGCTTCCGGTTGCGACAGAGATGATTTTGAGGGCGCCGTTAATGGTGGGCCTGTTGGCAGTAATAATGGTAAGGCGTCTTTGACTTTTGATGCTTTTTCCAAAATAATTCAGAAGAATGTGCGTGTCTCTTTACCTCACTTTGATGGTGCGAACCAAACGGCCTCGCCGATAAATTTTGTGTGTCAGCTTCAACAACTTTTGCTTTCGCATTCGTTCCCGGAGTCGCAGTTGCTTGAATACATACCATTTATGTTGCAGGGTGATGCGCTGTTGTGGTATGGGAGGATGCGGTCACAAATCCAGAACTTTGATCAGTTCAAAAATAAATTTCTCAAGGCTTTCTTTTCTCCAGATTACATGACCAAATTAATAGATCTTTGGCATGGAGTGAAGCAAATGTTTGACGAAACAATTCTGCAATTCTCTTTGAAAGTCTTCACCATTGCGGGGATAATTTTTGACAAACCATCGGATGCGTTTATCATTTCGCACATCGTGCAAAAGTGCAATCCAAGATTTCGGACTTTTCTGAATTCCAGACATTTTGCAACCTTCAGTGATTTCATCAATCAAGCGTTGGTTGCTGAAAATGCATCTGTGGATGCAAATGTCACTTATCGGCCGAGGAGGTATGAGGTTTCTGTCAGTGGTTTGGCACAAGAGATTGGTCAGGCCACTGGTTCTCAGGTCACTCAAGGTCGCAATAATGGGAATTCAGAGAGGTCTATGAACAATGATCATAATGCAAACAATCATGCAAATCAAAATTCCAGATATGGGCAGAATTGGTCCAGTCGTCAGCAAAATTGGAATCAGGGAAATCAATTTTCAGGATTCAGGCCTGCTAGGGAAAATTCAAATGGAAACTATCAAGGTGGTTTTCATGGTAATGCATCGCGTCAAAATCAGCATTACTATCAGGAGGGCCCAAGGATCTCTCAGAACAGGGGGTATGAATCACGACAGCAAAATCAGGGAAACTGAAAGGGGGATTATCAGGTTGCGCAGCGCTGTTGATCCCGAGGAAAAAAGATGTGATGGTGGGAGGTGTTGGAGCTGCGTGTGTTAATAATGTGAAACAAGAACACAACAAGCCTCGCTCAAAAACTTTTATGCGATTCATTCTGCTGTTGTTGTAAATTCTTTCATTCGGGCGAAGAATTTTCAAGGGTACTTTGAATATCTTGATGTGTTTTGCAAACCTTGTGTTCCTGTTAAGCCAATCTTATCTGTTGTTGAGCCAGTTGCGAAATTTAATGTCAAATTGGGAAGTTTGCCACCTTTTGTCAAAAACGATTGTTCCTTTTCATCGACAGCCGAGTTTGTTAGTAGTAAGAAAGTGGACTTTGTGGGTAGTGATGAGAATCATGTGTTATCATCAGAAGTCAGCAAAATTTTGGGAACAAATTTGCAGTTGAGAGTGATAGGGATGCTTTGGTAGTGATCGGTGAGTGTCGAACAGAAAATTTTTGTCATGAAGAGGAGGATGAAATGTTGGATATTTTGCACAACTTATTGCTCGAGGAGCAATCGTGTTTGAGTAATGAAATAGTGAAGCATCAAAGTGAAGAGTGGAGAGAGGATGTTCTTTTGGAACAGTGAGGAAAAGAGTAAGCCACAAAGGGAAAAAAAGTTGAGATTTAAGAAAGAGCCACATGTTAAAGGTGATATGAATAGAGGGTTGAGTGTGAGTGGTATGTCAGCAAACAAAGGAATTATTTTTGTTCCAATGCATCTTTATGTGATCTTAAGATGAGTGGGGGTACTGCTTCTATTCCCATGAAGTTGGAAGGGTTTGAGGTCAAGTCCTTGATAGACACTGGTTCTCCAATTTCTTTATTAGATGCAGGATGGTTTGATAAGCATTTAGCAGATAAACAGGTTCATTCGTCATCCGTAATTATTTCAACTTTCAACAGTTTGAAATGTCAATGTTCTGGTTACATTGTTGCTTCGGTCACTTGTCATTCTGTAATTAGGCGGGTTGTAATTTTTTTGATAAGGGAATTGTCGGTTCAATTTATTTGTGGGTTGAATTTAATCAAGGCTTTTTCGTTGGGTCTTGACTTTGAAAATGACACATACACCCTAGGCTCGGAAGTTCATTCGTTGGTGCAGGGTGGTGTGAAAACGGATCTTGTACCATTTCAAATGTCATTCAATGTTAATTGGGAGGTGTTTGAAAAGATGAATGAAGAGATTCATCAGGAGTATGATGCAAGGGGGTTATGGGATCGGATAACGATTGACAGTGACGCCACAAGGGTAAATAATCAGTTGTCTAGCAGGACATACGATTTGCAGGATGTCAAATATGGTGAAAATCTGAGTATTGAGCATGAAAATCTTTTTTATCAGGTTGTTGAAAGACACAAATACTTGTTTCGAAAAGGAATAGGGTGTTTGAAGGGCAGTTCGTTTAAGATCACCCTCAAGAAGGATGTAAAGCCTATTCGTTTGTCGCCTCATAAAATGTCTGTAGAACGAGAGGAAGAATTGCGAAAAATTACGGATGAGCTTTTGGAGAATGGTTTGATCGCGCCTTCTCAGGCAGAATACTCTTCGCCCGCTTTATTAATTAAGAAAAAGTCTGGCAAGTTTCGGATGGTGGTGGATTTTAAAAAATTGAATGCTCAAACAGTTCCCATCTGTGCTCCATTACAAAGGGCTGACACTATTTTTGACAGGTTGAGTGGAGCGAACATCTTTTCCTGTCTTGATGTTCGGGATGGGTTTTGGAACATAAAAATTTCAGATCCAGAGACACAAAATATTTGCAGCTTCGTTACTCCCTATGGGCTGTTCAAACCTTTTCGCCTTTTGCAAGGTTTGAAGTCAAGCAGTGCTGTGTTTCAAATGGCCATGAATGAGTTGTTAAAACAGCACAGAAAATTTACTGCGGTTTTTATCGATGACATCATTATATTTAGCGCTTGTCCTGAGGATCATTTAGAACATCTTGATGCTGTGTTGGAGACTCTTTGTCAGAGCGGTCTTTCTCTCAATAAGAAAGGAGTCATTGCCACGGACACTGTCGAGTACTTGGGGTTTGTGGTCAATTTAGGTCGAGTCATTCCAGGTAATGACAAAGTTCAGGCCATCGTGAACGTTCCACCACCTCGAACGGTTAAGGGTGTTCGACGGTTCTGTGGCATGATAAATTTCTTCGCAAAACATTTGCCTTGTGTGACTCACATGATAGAGCCCATTAACATTCTGCGAAGGGGCGACAAAAGGAAGTTTGTGTGGACATCTGAAGCACAGAAGGCATTTGAAGATGTAAAGGCACTTCTGGCACAGAGGTTGGCACTCTATTTGCCATTGCCCGATCGCAGGTATATACTAACTACCGATGCTTCCAACATAGCAATAGCTGCATTATTATCGCAGATCGATGATCAGGATGTAGAATATCCAGTTGCTATGTACAGCCATATTTTGGTAGATTATCAAAGAAACTGGAGTTCGGTAGTTGCTGAATTGTATGCTGTTGTCATGGCCGTGGAAAAGTTTCATACATATTTGGATGGGGTACCCTTTGTTGTCAGGACTGACAATAGTGCATTGACCCATTTGTCGTCTTTCAAGCAAATTCGGGGGAAGGTTGGAAGGTGGTGTTTGCTTTTGTCAGGTTATGACATCACCTTTCAGCATATTTCCGGTAAGGCAAATGGGTTGGTGGATTATTTCAGTAGGGTTGCGGTGGCATCGGAGTTGCATTTGCAATCCTCTCCTCGTATTCATGTCAATGCTGTGAATATCATGACATCTCAGGAGTTGCATGATAGTTGGGTGGCTTTTGAGGCTCTTTTACCAGAGGAGGAGATAAATGTGAATTTGGTTGTTCCCAAATCAGTCATTGATTATGGAGAAATTTGGGCTGGATCTCAGTTATCTTCTGTGCTTGCGGGGGACATTCAATACATTTCACATCAGCTGGAGTCTCTGTACTTGTTGGACTCTTATCATAAATTGGTGGGGGATGTGGAGGATTTTTCACTCTTTTGTGCACTAACTGTTAGTCGCATTCACTCTTGGATTTTGGGGGATTGGAGATCTTCACCAGAATTTTTGTCCTTTAAGGCAAATCCTGCAAGGAGTTTGTTTTTCTCAGATGTTCATTGCATTGCATCATGTGCACTTCTTTTGAATCGGATGTACATGTTGACACAGGATGATGAGGTGCGGAGGAGGGGGATTCCGTTGTCACCTCGAGATCTGTTGGAGGTTCTGACTTCAGGGGACTTTCAATGGGTCAATGGAACTCAGACAATGAATACTCAACTCTGGGTTAATTATCATTTATTGTTATGAGTCAGTTGATTTCTGTTCGTTGAGATGTGAGGGACCTTGTGAATGTGAGACCGCCTTCACGGGTTGGTAGGGTCTACGCCTTAGGGTAACCATCACAAGGTGTTTCGCATTTTCAATTGATGGAGATTGATTGACATTTGATGTTTTTGTTTGAGGGATATAATGGGGGAGTTGTGATGACTGTGGGATCGCTTGGTAAATGTATTTTTGTCAAGTTGTAGGGTCCACGCTTTTCGAAGTAACCAGCATCACTTTTGTACTTCGTCATATTACTCCTTTTAAACATAACATTGTTTATTGTTAAGGGTTTGGTTTGTTGTGTTCTTGAGGCCAGAACATCGGGTCGTTTCATCAAGGTGAGGTATTCCCTATTGTCAATTGTTGCTATATTGACCTGCGAGTTAGGTATGATCTCTTTGTTTATGCTTGATGTTTGTGTGTTTCAAAAAGTTTTTTTGTTCGCTTTGATCAAAATTTGAGATTTGTAGATGCAGTGCAGTATGCCATTGTTAATTGCAAAAGTTTTTGTGATTAAATTCTTCAAAAGTTTGCTTTTGTTTGGAGGTGACACCCTGGTGTGTAAAATTTCTTTTTCTTGAGGAAAGGTTAAAATGTTTGGCTTTTGTTTCCTTGCAATATTACTTCTTGTTTTTGAAATGAAGTCAGTGATTTCAGTGAAATTTGTTTTGAGTGTGCATGTTATTGCCTGTTTGATTATTGAAATGTTTTCTTTTGCAAAATTTTTGAAGATGATTTTGCCTGGGTATGTTGTGAACTTTGTGAGGTTTATGAGATCAAGGGGGGTTCAGCATTCTTGGGGGAGATGGAGTTTGGTCTTTTAAAAAAATGTAATTTTCTGGGTTTCAAGATGAAAATATGCATTTTTTTCAGCGCCCAGCGCTGGTATTTTTGGGGGGTGGGCATGTAGCGTGTTTGACCGTTTTCACTGACAAACTGGGTCAAACAGCTGATGTGCAGTCCGCAGCGAAAGGCAGAAACGTTCACGACGCAATTCGCACAAACTCTGGTGTGGCATGTCAGTCTGGCGGCGGAACGGAGAAGCATGCTTGAAGAAATAACAGCAGAACACAATCAAAAGTTTTTTCCAAATTGGGAAGCATGCTTGAGAGTGTCTTGGCAGGACAGCTTGGCTTGACGACCGAGCGGTGAGCAGTCATTTTGTTCGCTGCTTATCTTTTTTTTTCTCGCGATTGGAAGAGAGAGAGAGGGAGTTGGCAGACAGGCAGGAAAGGAAACGGAGCAAGCAGCTGTGTGAGCTGGCGGGTTTTCGAGGGGTGTTGCTTTGAGAGGCGATTGAGCAGGTTCGCTGTGGGGATTGGCAGTGACCTTGACAGAGTCAAGGTGCGTTTTTCTTGACGGCGGAGATATGGCTGGTGCTGTGGCTATCTGGGGAGACGAAACTGATTTCTCCGCCTCAACAAAGTCATTGTTTTCAAGTCTCAATCTGTTTGTTTCGGAAGTTCTCGATGTCATGTTCTTTTGACAAGTTCTCGACTGTCATGAAATGTTCGTCGATCTGATTGTTCGTAAAGGCATTTTTCACGTTTCAACAGACAGTTTCGTCAAGTCTGAAATTGTTTCGACGCTTGCCAAGTCGGCTCTATGATGATTGCTGGCAATGAGATGTCCAACAGAATTCAATAAAAGGGCAGTTGGCGCAATGGTTGAACTGAAGGTTTGCCCTGAGATCATTGATGATCAGTTTTTGTGATCAATTCAGATCACTTCCATTGGGAAAATTGGTGACTGTTCCAAAGGTCACAGTTCGAGTCTGCAAAGACAAACAAACTCCCCTCTCCCCATTCTTTCGCGTGCGGCGAATGTGGACACGAAATCTGGAGCGTTCCAGGGACCACGCGGTCCAATCCGGTGAGGAATGAGGGCGCGAGTGTTTTGCGGGAATGGAAGATAATGATGTAAGTGTTCTTTCTTTGTTTTAATGTGTTCATTTGTCGCGTCATTCATCCATTTTTATTAATTGTTAACTAAATTTCGAAAGAGGCATAGGCCTAATGTTGTGTGAGGAATCTGGAGGCAGGAGAGTTTAATTCTGTTTTAGAAAGCTCGTTTGTTTTTTGGTGTGAGATTGGGAAAATTGTTAATACAATGAGCAGTTAGTTTTAGTTAATTTTAGGTGTTGTCACTGGGAGGGTTCCTTCCAAGTTCAGCGATTGAGATTTTCCCAACCCCGCTTTCTGTGGACAGGGAACTGAGGTGTGTTGATTTCTGACTTTGGTGGCCCTAGGTTGTGAAGCAAAGCCTGATCTCCCCTGAGGCATCCGAGGTGAATTTTGATGGGCGTCCCGAGGTAATCCGTGGCATTGGGTTTTTCATAAGTTGAATCAACTGCATTTTGTTTTGGATCTAGGTGGTGTTTTTGCAATCAGTATTTCTTCGATCTTGTGGACATTTTCTTCTGCCGAAACATCTGGCCTGATCCCTATGATGTTCCACTGAGGGTGACGGATACTTTCTTGCACAAGTTTTATTCATCGCCTGGCAAATCAAGCATTGCCTTTCGGCAGTGCATTGCGTTTACTTTTTCTTTCCTTTCCCCCCCGCAAAAACCATATTAGCGTTTCACATGCAATACCTCATTGTGTGGAACAGATTGCATCTCCTCCCAGAAGTTTTAAATATCTCAGAGAAGCAATTCTTTCAGATAGTTCACTCCAGGCTAGATTCCTCGGTTAATGATTAGACCCAATTACAAAAACCTAGGTAGGTAGTCCGTTTTTGCCATTTTTCTAATTTGCTTCCCCCACTTTCTTTCTTTTACCAACACATTTCAAGGGAATTTCTGTTTCGGAATTTTTATGCACAACTACACATTTTGTTGGGTTCACTTTATTCCACGTTCATTCTGACAATTTTTAATGTGGATATGACATGATTCTTCGGCTGATATTTTTCAATGACCGGACAAATGACAAGGTTTGACACCATTCTTGATTTTATTGTGTTTGTTGTTGTTTTTTTTTTCCTGTTTTTTTTATTACTGGCCGGCATTTTAAAATAACAAATTTGCCCTTTTTGCCTCACCCTTGGGAAAAATTGGACCATATTGCCCCATGGCAATTTTACTGCAACATTGGTTGCTACCTACCTCCGCCTTATGTGGCTTTTGACGCGTCTCCCATGTTGGCAAGCTGCCATCCATTGATCATAATTGTCCCTGTTTTAAAATTGTTATGGCGTGGTGCCTGGTGCACTGAACGTTTGCGCGTCAATCCATTGGCTTTGGGTTTTATTTCTAAAATGACACGGGACTTTGTCTCATGATTTCGTGGGCGGGGAACCAGCGGTGGTTCCAGTTTAAAAATAAATAAATAAATAACTCATCTCTGGTCCCCATCATGACTAATCAGTTGGGTTGAGTGCGCAGAAATGCCAACTCCGATTTTTTGCCAACAGAATATCTGATTTTTCAGCAACAGAGTGGCTATCAGTCCGACAGGGGGAGATTATGATAGGAAACTGTCGTCTCTTTAGTAGGTATATACCTACCTACCGTCTCTCTGTGCTGAATGCTTCGCTCGGAGGATGGGCACGTTCCATGCATCTTGAACGAGTGGGCGGCGAATTCAATGACGTTTTTGTGTTTGATCGTTGATTGCAGAGGCGTTAACAATATCCAGGATCCCTTTGTCGACGTGCCTTTGTCTCTCGTTGAGATAGATATCCAGCGGATTGCGCATGGCACGGGGCACCGCACCACAACGCTAATGCTAATACGCACTGATTCCCGGTCCCGCATTTCCAGTTTTCCCGCAGAATTTACAGACCCGTCCAACAGGGCTGCAAAAAGTCGTTTGGAGCCCTGGAGCACGGGTTTTGGAGCCTGGTCAAATTTTGGTCGATGAGCTTTTTTTTTGCCCGTCAGCTTTCTTTTGCTGGTCAGCCCGTCTCGGTCCCTGTCGAAAAATCCAACAGGTTTTCTTCGCTCGCCGATCTACATGCTTTTGTTTCACAACCTGGACAAAAGTTGGAGAGCTTGTTTTTTTTTTGCTCTCCAGCCCAATTTCGATCCCGGTCGGCCCACAATGGTCCCGGGAGCAATGCTCCCGTGCTCCCGACTTTTTGCAGCCCTGCCGTCCAACATGTTAAGGTCCAGACCATAAAGCGAAGCGACTGGCTCTGCAGAACCGACAAGCACTCCACTCCGCTACCTACTAAAACGTCAGAAACATGAAAAAGACACCAAAAATGGGCAAAGCTGAGAAACAAATTCCTGAAAGGACAATCACCATGGCGGCAGCCATTTTGTTGAATGTCAATTTCGACTTTCGAATTCCGAGCGGGGTCATTCCAAAACGCGGAATTTGCGAACTGAGGCTGTGGTGCAAATCTTCACACCCAAACTTCCAAACCAAACTGCCCTGATCTGATCTAACCCAACCTAACTAAACCTGACCCAATCAAACCAAACTTCGAAATTTCGATGGCAATTTCGATGACGCAGGCAAATGGACTCAAGACTCAAGTGAGGTTTACGGCTTCTTTTCATGCAAATAACTGTAAACTGGTGTATGGTTTTCGGGGTGTTCGCCAGGGTTTCTTTTCGCCCACATCAACCCATTCACACTTTGCGCATTGCACACAAACTCATCACACACTGGCGCCATTCATACCATTCATTCACCATCCCTGCACTGGTGTTCGTTCGGTACCTACCCCTGTATGTGTCTGTGGCCACATAAAGCCAACATCAACAAACAGCCCTGTGTTTCTGGCCATCATTGCAGCCAGGCAAGCAATGTTTTTTCTGGTTTAGCCAAAAGAGGGGACTGGGCTGAACTGGCATGGAACTTTTATTCACCGAAAACTGCGAAATTTCTGGACAAAACTGATGTCAATTTAGTCAATTGCTGTTTTTGTCAACATTTTATTTGTTTATTTTTTCTCCATCAACTATCGCATCCCCGCTCTCTGACTGACACAAATCCCGATGGAATTCAAGTAGGGCTGGGCGAATCTTGATTCGATTCGAGGATTCGATTCGAAAATTGCGAATATTGCCAGATTCGATTCGAAAAGATACGATTCGAAAAATGTGGCAAGATTTGACCGAGGATTCGAGATTCGAAGGAAAGGATTCGATTCGAAATGATTCGATTCGAGATTTTGCGATGATTCGAAAAATATTCGAATCGAATCTCAAATCTTTTAAAATTTCTAAATTGATCCACAGGGAAGTGACTAAAACGCTGAACCTGCTTGTCCTGCTCAAGGGCGCAGATCTGTGCTGAATATTGGGGGGGACGATGAGGAAAAATTCTTTGTTGGACGAAGCGTTGCGCAAAACGCAACGCCGGGGGAGGGGTTCGGGGAGGGGGTGTCCCCCTCCCCGAAGGGGAAGAAATTTTGAAAAAATGGAACCTCAAATGGTGCTCAGAATGCTCGATTTTTTAAAAAATCTGAGCATTTTTCCTTGCATTCCCCGTATACGCAGAACAGATAGACAACGTCAAATCAGTCCATGAATGTTGTCTTTTCAAATCTAATTTGCTGCTAAAAACACGACACGACCAAACAACCACGAAAGTGCTATCGCGGGTGTGACTAAAACGCTGAACCTGCTTGTCCTGTTGGAATTTGGAAACCTGCTTGTCCTGCTGGTAATGGTCAAATAGGTTAGGTTATTGTTAGATTAGGTTATCCTAACCTCACCTAACCCTGACCTAACCCCAACCTGGCTATTACTGTGTTCAGGAATCTTCGCTAATCTTCTGTGGAAGCGAAGCTAAAGGCTTATTCTGCCCTCGTTATACCCGTCTTGGAGTCTGCCAGCTCGGTTTGGGATCACTCCATTCAAGATCTGATTTCCAAAGTTGAAATGATACAACGTAGGGCTGCCCGTCTGATAACCGGTCGCTTTCCTGCTTGTCGTGCTTGTCCTGCTGGTAATGGCCAGGTTAGGGTTAGGTTATGGTTAGGTGAGGTTAGTTTAGGTTAGGATAACCTAATCTAACTATAACCTAACCTATTTGACCATTACCAGCAGGACAAGCAGGTTTCCAGCAGGCAGCAGGACAAGCAAGACGAGCAGGACAAGCAGGTTCAGCATTTTAGTCACGCCCGATCCACAGTCCCATAGGCATTCCACAACCTGGTACCAAACAGTGCTTACAAGTGTCACTGAGCAATGCCCACGATAAAATTCACGTTTACTATCCTGTAGGACTGTGTGATTCATGATTCGATTCGAGGATTCGATTCGAAAATCGCGAATCTGGCCAGATTCGATTCGAAAAGATTCGATTCGAGACATGTGGTGGGATTCGAATCAAGAACAGAGATTTGAAGAAAATGATTCGATTCGAAAGGATTCGCTTCGAAATTGGACAACTGATTCGGATTCGATTCGAGATTCGAACCTTAGGGATTCGATTCACAGGATTCGGAGGAAAGCTGATTCGCACAGCCCTAATTTCAAGCCCAAATTGTCGTTTTCCACAGATGCATCGTATGTGACCACAAAACTCTCTGCCCTTTCCCGAGTCTCGTGGACCGGTGGTCCGAACACAATGTTATGTTGTAACCTTGCGTGCGACACATGGCCTGGCGATGTACCGGCAAATATCACTTGAGAGAGAAGTTGCACACCCATTGCTCCAGGCACGTGCAACAGGTCCCGGTCGAGGCAACAACGGCACACTCATCACTCCTCAAGACACACATCTCTCATCTTGTAGAGATTCTTAGGCCTATCCTAGGTGATCACATTGTTTTCCCAGATAGGTAGGTTCTTCTTAGGTCTATTCACATAAAACAGCAAAATTTGGGAAGGGCCCTCTCTACCAAGCTGTTCTCATGTATAGATCTCTCCAATTGAATGTCATGCCCAAAGAAGTCCTCATTTGTTCAAGAGGCTTGCTGGTTCATATTTGAGATTATTGTCTGCCTAGATTCTGCCAACGTCTTGGCATGGAACCTATCAAATTTTGTCTGGCCAAAACCAGCTGATAGGCAGTGTAGGTAGGTTTCAGTCATTGAATTATATTGTTCACAATCTATTTTTCATGTATTCATTTTAGTTGCTCTTTTTATTGTTATTATTAACCAAGTTGCCTTGTAAGAGTAGCTGTTGCTAAAGGCCGCTATTTTCCTTGAGAAATAAAGACTTTTTTGAATTTTTTGAATTTTGAATTTTTTACGTTAGGGTATGACCCCCCTACATTTTCCAATAAAAGTTTGGCTCTATTTGTACGACCTTACAAATGTTTAATTTTTTTCTTCTTCTTTTTCTCATATATGTCTAAATTGGAAATTGCACTTGCACACGCATTACTGTTCAATTTTTCATTGTGCTGTTTTTGATGATACGACACCGGAATTGACTCAACATTTCCAATGTGATGATTCTCAATCCAACGACCTGTCATCTTGACGAATTGGAAACGATGAAACATTGAACATGGGTATGTGATGCTATTTTTTTTTTGCAAATGCCTCCTGAGATGCTAACAACACTGCATCCATATTCCCTGATGATGCTATGTTGTTGGATTTTCTTTTTCATGCGCTCCGACTCACTCACTATTGGGTCTTTTGTTTTCTGGCCTCCGTGGCCTCATCGCGTCGGCGATGGTGCATCCCCCTTAGTCCTTCAGGCTTCTTAGTCCCCAAATATCATTTATATACTCGAGTAATGCTTCTGACCTGGCCTTCTGCTCTCCCACAATGTCTCCAAAATCCACCTGCCCATAGTTGTTATTCCCCTCAACAAGGCCTCTCCACCGCTGTTTTGCTTGCCCAAATCCGCTTTCCACCACACCCACCGAAATGACAAGACAAGACAAGACGTAAGGTGTGATGCCTTCTTTTCGGTGTGATGCCTTCTGAAATTTCGATGCGATCTCGTCGGCGGCTCAGAGTTGAATCGGGATGAGCATCAATCCAAAAATCCAACACCCATTGATTGTGCAGCATCAATCATGGTGATGTCAATGGGTGATGGTCTGCACTCTGTATAAAACCAAAAATGTTTTGATTTCTGCTCCGTTGCTCCGTTCTTTCAAAAATTGGAAGCACCCACCTTTTTCACTCGCATTCCTCGTCTGGTTCAGAGAAATAAAACCCATTTTTTTCAACATTTTTCCAGCTTCCACGTGGTCTGGCCGTCTTGCGAAAAATCCTTTTTCGTGATTTGTCATCAAATTGTGATTCTCTTTCTCTTTTACCGGAGAGGAGAGGAGAACCACGCAGAGAACTGGAAACTGGATATCAACAAAACTTGTGGTGTCGACTTGTGTGGGCATGAAAGTCGCAAAACATTTCCCCAAAAGCAAGGAAAATAGCAAGTTGCAAGACAATATTTTTTCGCAAAACACTTTCAGAAGTTGCATGATCTTGCGTAAAAAGAGCAAGTTGGCAACACGGTTTCGGGTTTACTTTCGGTTTGGGGCCAACTAAAAAAAAAAACCTTAAATGCGAAACGCGGACCAAATGGGAGACATGTGCGGCTGTTTTGGTCGATTATCTGTTTTCCGACGTGGCCGATGATCTCTGTTTTCCGAACTCCCTTGCCCTCCTTCCTTTGCTCATGCCTCCTCACGTGAAGTGCAGCCGACGGCCGCGTGTCAAACAACGAAAAGAAGCCGGAAACCAAACTTGAGTCTTGAGTCTTGAACGCCGGAACATGCGATGCGACAGTGGAGGAGTGTGACAGCAGCTTTCTTTTGTCTCCAGAAAATGCAAAAAAACTTTCTGAACATTTTGAAATCCACATTGCGAACACAAAAGGGATCGGAGGTGTGGGTCGGTTATCTCAGGTTTCATTCAATGGTTGTCGCATTTCCGCAACTCATGTGGTTTTTATCAGATTTTGTCGATTTGGTTCATATTTGTTGGAATGTCACATTCCAACACTTAAAAATGAGCTAAGTCAGATGATTTTCAGTTACCTATTATGTTTGTTATGTGATGTTTAGAACAAGATCAGTGGATCGAATCCAATAAAATGGACCCATAATACGTAAACTTTTAAAAGGTTCCTCGGAAAATGGAGCATTAAAATATTGCCGATCCGCAATATTTGCCACATCGGATCCAAAGACCCTCCAAAGTGCAAACTTCAAAATAAAAGCAACGCCCTGCGGCATTTGCAATCCCGGTAATCCCAGAAAAATACTTGTGAAATTGTGCCAAGTGCGTTTTTGTTTTGGGATCGGGAAAAAGGGTGGTGTGGTGTTTATCGTCATCCAGAAGTGATATCATCAAGATCAGTTTTTGAGTTGTTGTTCAATAATTATTTTTGTCGCACAAACAAACACTCTGCGCAAAACTGAACAAAACCGGAATTGTCAATTAATTTCAAGGTTTCGATGATTTCAGGGTTCAATGCTTTCAGATCATGAATACAATCAAAATTTCGACATTTTCAAGTTCCGTAATAAAATTAAGCATTTTTGTTTTGATAAGACCATAACATTGTTGTATAAAGTTCTGCCACCACAATTATAACATTTCCAGGCCCAGGCATGCATTTGGTTACGTTATGTCGAATTTGGTGCAACGCCAAAATAATGGAACATGTCGGGGTGCCATGATGTGTGAATTTTACTGAAAAGTGGACTTTTCTCAATTCCCGAATCCAAAGCGAGATCTTCCAATCATTTACACAAACGCATTTGTTGCTGAGTGCAGATCGTTTTATGCTGTGGTGCGAGTGTTTTTTCGCATCAACGATCTCATATCCACAGGTTAGGCAATCTGATCCATCCATGCTCGTATTTTGCACTGCGTTTTTCGACAGTCGATTGATAACAATTACCTCACAAAGGTCTTTTGCGTTAGCTGGGCTCTTGTCAAATCAATTCCATTTTGAAAGGCTGCATTGAATTGGGTCACTTCAGATACAGGCAGTGGTTTGGCGGTCAAACTCAGTTCAGTTCAGACCTGTTGCTTCAAGCCTGTACAATAGGCATGAAAGAGAGGCAACTAAATCCCCTTAATAGCAATGCCGGTGTCAGAGTTCGGTCAACCACCCATCTTGTCAAGGGCGCAGATCTGAGTTGAACATTCGGGGGACGATATGGGAATAGGTACGTTTTGGAGGGGGTCTGGGGGCGAAGCCCACCAGCAATGTACGGGGTCTGGGGCAGCGCCCAGGGTTCCAAGGGGCAGAGCCCCTGGCAGGGGTATGGGGGACAGAGTCCCCCAGAAGTTGAAGAAATTGTGAAATTTCAGGTCCATTTTTGATGAAAAATTGTGGATTGTCCGCAAAATCTTGTAAAAAAGACATTTTTCTGGAAGGAAAATCCTCCTTAGTTCCTGTCCTTGACTAAATAATGTCTAAAAATGTCAAACTAAAGAAAAACAATGAAAAACCCTTTCTTGTTCTGTGCGATTCAGGAGTTTCACCATCGTGTGAGTGCATGCATCCTTCAATTCACAAACCATTGTGTACGGATGCGAGTGCGGTTTGGCGATGGCGAAAAAAGTCCACAAACAAAAATAGCCGAGCAATTCAAAACACAGAAACTGCGGCCCGAATGGAATAAAAATAGACAAATACATGTCATATTGGTTGTGAAGGATTCATATCCCATAGCGACGCACATCTCACTTGCACGGTAGAGGAAGGACATAAAAAACGAAAAGTCCTTATTTTCACTCAGTTTGAGCCCAAAGTTTGAGAAATTCGGCCAACACCATTCTTCTTTGGGGAAAAATATGAGGACGTGATTTTCCACATCTGGACAACGAGCAAAGGTTGACAGAAATTTTGACAGTGAAAGGATTTCGTGTCAGGCTGGTGCGGTATGACCAGGTTAGTTGACAGATCATGTGACAGATATGAAAAATTCCTTGACATCAACACAAGGCTTGCTTGATCGGAAAATGGAGGGGTGATTGAATGGTCTCGTTCTCCGCAAGGCACAAATCCTGCCTTCCCCAAGAAAAACCAACTGCTGACACAACTCGGCTCCTCCAAAGCACCCTGGCTGCGGCTGGCCAAAAACAAAGTGTGGTTGAGGCAATTGCGCATTGGCATGACAGCGATAGCTTGTTATAATTATGAACTACACATGACATATAAACATTATGAACTTTTACTAAAATTTCAATGAATCAGGAAACTGATTTTTGGAGCATTTCTGGCAGGATATCAGCCGATTTAAATTTCCATCCTTGGCGGAGAAAATTCTGAAAATTCATAACTTAAATTTTGGGTGGGACAATTCATGACTGTTAAAATATTGGGGAACGTGTGTCCCTCCCGCCCCCCAGGATCTGCGCCCATGCATCTTGTCCAATCGAATTGAGTTAATTTTATTAGTTCAGCGGCCCATTGCCGCTTTTTTATATCTGCGACCAGAGATCGTTGTTGTTTCAACATATTGACAGTGGGAGGTGCTTCATATGCTTGTGCAGGCGCTTTTTCGGTTCTCTGGGCACATTTTCAAAGGATCAACAGTCTCCGACCTTTTCTAGAGGTATGATTTCGTCGAGAAAAACTAAAAAAAAAAAACTTAACCCAATTTTGAGCGAAAATTGCACTTCTTCAAAAGCTAATTTGGGCACCCTGTTTGAAGCGGCATTTTGGAATGAAAAGTGTTGCCGGATTCGTGGAAACATGCACACTTTTTTGTGCAATAAGGGGTTTGATGAAGTTTTATTTCCGAATAGACACGGCGGGTGGCGTTTTATGCCACTCACAATGATGGCGGACTTTTCTCCAAAAGTCGTTTCAATACTCGCGCCTGTGACCATTCTATTTCACGTATTGGTACAGACGCATAAAGATTTCCTGCTATGGAACAGCTGGTCCAAGGACATATTCTCATGTACCTTCGTTTGGTTGGGTGGGCTATGGTCATATTGCAACAAGTCCTGCGATAAGTTGCTGCTGGGGCATTTCTCATTGCAACTAACATTATACGAATACATACCAGGGGCTTGCCATTTTTTTCGTTTGGTGTTCTGTTGGAGTTTTTCGCAAATGATTCTAATGGTGGGTGCTGCTGGTCACCCAGCAAGCTGCTGGGTGATCAGCACCTTGGTGATCAGCAATCAATAGGAAACGCCCAAAAAGGCTCACGGGGACAAGGAATCACGAAATGGAATCAATGGGCAGGAATCTTTCTAAAAAACAAAAAAATGTCGGTACTGGTGCTGGCAGGGGTCACAATTCTTCTCTCGCATTGGCGAAATTTAGCATTGATACAATAATGCCATCTTCATCTTTCGCATCGAAACTCGCCTTATTGCAGGCCCATTGCCTCCTCTCTTCGGAAGCCTTCCGCACCGAAATATTTCGGAACACAACCTCGCCAATCAAGTGTAGGCAAGGAAACTGCGGGCCTGAATTGAGGTTGAGCGAAATTTCGAACAATTGAGCCGATTCCTGCTCTCGCGTGTGTGCAAAGATATTCGTGTGAACCAAAAAGAGAGAGGTCCAATAGTGAGTGAACAAAGAAAGAGTCGACCCACCTGGGAAAGGAAGGGTCTCACCTGGTGGTGGTGCATTCACATCTTGGGACCCGCTTTGAATGAAGGTATACGGTATGCCTACAGATATCTTGAAGCAAGTACGTATAGATTGGAATGCGGTTGCTCTTGGCTTCTTACCTGTGCTCTGTTGCTGAGGCTCTGTTGAGGAAGAATCAATGGTCACGGCAAAGAAAAAGAATGCGGTGAGGCCAGAATCGTTCAGGTGGTTTGATCACTCTCCCACCTGTGAGTTTATACCCACTCCTGCTATCAGATTTGTAACGGTGTAAGCGCCAGTGCAAGGCAGATGCAGAACTCACATTTCTTGAGTTGTTACATTCACCGGACCAGTGCACCATACATTCAAGAAAAGCGCATTTCTTGAGGCGGCCATTTTGTTGAGTTCAAAACTGCAAGAAAATTCATTCGCTTTGAAGAGATCACTGATTGTTTTCCTGGTGGTTTCAAAGACGGTTTTCCACTTGTGCAGCTTGGAATTCTGAAGTCGCCTTGCGATTTTGCGCGAGTTTGTAATGTTTCCATGTGTTTGGCCTGTCACCATCGGGAGGTTTTGGAAATTGTGCTCCCGCCAGCCATCCAGATCGGTCACGGCTGGGATCCTGCAGTTCTTTTGGCGGGGTTGCTTACCGTGTCGATTTCAAGTTCGCTAATGATTATGCTATTTTATGTCACCTGGAGCGATAATTCTCGGTGTCTCGCCGATGCAGCGATTTTCGGTGTCAAAATTACGAACATTTGAAATCATTGACACCGCAGTGGCAAGTCCACGAAATCTCGTTGGAACCCCATAAACTCACTTAATGAAAGTTCAGGATAGTTATGTCTACGCACCATCATGCGGAAGTGTTTGCACGAATCATCGTACATTCCATGATCTGCTGAAACCCAGAGTGCATAAAGCTGACCGTTTTTCGAGAAATTATTCGGATTCAGAAACCTGTCATGATTTTGTATTTTCTTTCATTCAGTTTCGGTAGTTTCGCCGGCCATACACCGCAGTTTGAGGATCCGTTGTCACACCCTGAATATGTTGTCGTGATCCTTGCAAGAATCCTGGTGCATAGCCGTCAGCGTAAATTATCCGCAGCAGAAAAAGTGGTGCCCACTGCACATCAAGTTATCGTGGGCGGTGGTGCACAAAATGACCAGTGAATTATCGGTCCAGTGATATAGTTTGCGCTTGTTTACTTGGTGGTGGGTGGGCTGTAATAATTGCCTTGATAAGCCCCGAATAGTTATAAGTTTCTCTATCGAATAGAGACCTAGAACAAGTGACATAATGCATTGTTCGGCAGTGACTCTTTCGCTTGCAACAGTTTCAGCTGTGATATCAGTAGCTCTAATTGCCATTGCATTTTCAACAGACAATTGGCAGAGGGTTGTCGTGGATAGGGGATCCATACAGGTAGGTCGGGGTTACATACACTTTTTCAATGAGTTCTGAGCAATTTTCGGCCATTTTAGTGCTTAGGCATTTGTGAGAATGCGAATGCGCATCAGCCCGCGATTGCCCTTTGGATCCACATAGAGGTGTTTTCTTAAAGCTTTCTTAAAGCTTTCTTAAAGCTTTTTTAAAGGATGCAAGAGCTTGAACACCAGATTATTTGACTAAAATAGCAATAAAACCACAGCGCAGGCCTGATTGAAAATATGGAAAAAGAATGTGACCACCGCATTGGGGACAAGCACGCGAGTCTCCACTTTGCTCGTCCGTCTGAGTTTGAAGCATTGACTCAGCTGCGCAAGAATGATTTCCTGACTGAATATCTCCTAATGACCACTTTGTCATCTAACCACGTTTACCACATGCGTGGCAACCACGTGCACAAAGTCCCGGACCCCCAAAAGGGAGAAAAAAGTTTGGAACAAAATATAGGCTGCTGGCTAGGGTATAGTTACAGATGGATTCGGTTGAAGTAGCTATCATTCTTTTTCAGTTTTTGGTCGTGCTCAAAGTCGAGATATGCCCAAATCCATGTTCAGAATTATTGAAACACGCTTCCTGGACGAACTGATCGGATTAGTTCAATGGCTTACAGTTCGAGATTGATTAATTCTGGCCTCGTTATTTTTACATAAGCATCGCCGAACAATCAGTGTTGCCCTTCAGGGATTCTTCTCGTAATTCCAACAAAAAGTCGGTGAATGGCAAAATATTTGCCGCAATTCCAATGATTCGATTCTGATGACGTTTATATAGCCTACTTTTGCTGAGACTAGTCGCATCGCGACTCTAGTCATTGCTGTTTTCTATTGTTGGCGACGCATAGCACTGCCATGTGTTGCATCTCAGCAATCAACAAAACAGCAATGGCACAAAGTCAAGCCTCGGCCATAACACGTCTAAAGAATCGGACCAATGTGAAACAGAACAACAGCACAATTTTCGAAAGAACTCAACACAGTGAAGAAAACCAATTCCTTGTTTGTGCATCGGGATTATAGTTTTTTGAAAAATACAATTACATGAAGTGAGTTTTTGCTTTCGGAAGCCTGCACCATCTCCCAAGCTCGTGTTCCTGGCCAATTTCTGCTACGCTTAATGTTTTCCTTTCCATCTGATATGAACAAAAAGGCCGTTGACAAATCCTAACACTTGTCACTGAAAAGTTTTGTGGCTTTCTAAACTCATCACCATATGTGCAAAGGAGTAGATATATATGAACCCATCTGATGAACCTGGTGCTATCAAATCAGGAGCTGCACCCGTCTGTGTTTTCCGCCTCGGTTCCCCGTTACTCTTTGAAGACGGCAGAGTGTTTTCTTTTTTGTCACACCAAAAGAGTTTTCTCGTTGATCAGACGAACTGAATCAGATCCATCAAGATTTTGTCTGCGGCTGCAAAACCCAGCTATGATTTCTTCAATTAGGCCTACCTTCCAAACCCTGCCTGTTCCATCACGCCCACCAGACGTCATTGCTCTTTCGTCAGTTAGAACATCAATTGCTGTAACGATGGCCAATTGATCTTTCAAAATATTCCATCTAATCAAGACACCATATTTTGACATTTTTTATGTGGTGGGAGCAACTGAGTAGGTAGCTGATGAGATCTCCTCTAGAATGACAAGCCTGACACTGCGGCCTCTGTGACCTTTGAATGTGTTCGCTAGGTTCATGGAAATTGTCCAGATTCCAACTCGAAAATTTTTTGTCACCATATGCCAAAAACTTGTCATCTGATGATATTGTCAGCCACAGAACAGCATCATGGAATTTGCTTCTGCTACCAACTTGCTGCGTTTCTTTCTTTGGTTGACCACTTTCCGATTGATTGGTCCTTTCATGACAGAAGAAACGCATTCATCGTGGGAAGAAATCACGACACAGGTGATTGCCTTCTCATTAAACTTCCAGGCAACATTTGGAAGAAGTAAATTTCTGAATGTCCGAGATACTGAACCTGTCCAGGACTTTGAAGTCGTTGGAAGTATGCCCTTTTGACCTGAAAATCGTTTTGTCGGAAAAATATATGATAAATAATGACTTTCAGACATCCTTTTTTGTTCAGACTCAAATATAGGTACCTAAACGTTTTTGGAAAATAATGAGTGACAATCAAAAATATTTTCCCTTGAAAGAGTCCTTGGATGGACCAGGTAACAGTAACAGGGGGCAGTCTCACGTGTCACACGAATTTAAATTCGTGTGACACGCGAAACTTCATCAACTCTCTTGCCTGAGTGGGTAATGAACTCCAATGTCAGAAGGGTTGCGGCTGAAAGCGTTTTTGTTTTAACAGACTTCATTTACACTCTGCTGGCTGAACAAAGCCTCGAAAAAATGCGTTTCGCATCCAAAGTAATCTCACCATCGTGGTATGGTCACCAGCTGCCCCATCTCCAATCTGTGACGTTGAGTTGGAACAACGAAAATGGCAAAAATGGGGAAGTTGGAATATATGGGCAAAACAATTTGATTTCTCCGGAACCGCATGTATTCTGAATTATTTGGAAAAAGATACATTTTACATACCATACAAAGATAATTTTTAGAAACCTAACATTTTAAGTTTTTTACTCGACAACAAATTTTCCTCAGGTCCCTTTCGTTGGGCCGCGCACACATTGCAAGACAATGAACTTACCACAAGCAATTGGTGAAAGTTAGCAATTTGGTAATGATGTTGATCGTTTTTGCTGATGGTGCTGGCCCATATGATCGAGCAGTAAAGCGAAATAAAAAATTGTAATCAGGCAAGCCTTTGTTTATTGGATTCTGTTCGGGATCAAATCAGCTTAACGCTGTCTCGACAAATAGATACGCCTTAAGTGATGTATTACAGTGTGTGTTAAAATTGGCAAATGCGAATTGCGACAACGGCTTTTTGCAGTTGAATATGAAGTGCACGAAATCAGGATTATTGTGGCTACAACCCCTTCGGTGCAAAGTCTGCTCTTCACCTACATGGTTTTGTAACATGCCATTCTCGGTTCTCAATGATTACTTTCGTAAATAATTCCACAAAAACCAAATATTTCAATTAAAAAAAAACAGGCAGAAGTTTTGCCACCGCTTGCTTCAGAGAAACCTGACGCATGCTTTTATTGCAAATGTCAATCAAGAAAGTCCGACGAAAAATAGTCCAAAAAGTACAAAAACACAAGAAATATTTAAAGTTTCAATATCAAGGGGTCGGGAAACTTTTTGGTCCGAAATACTTTAAGATCGAATGGCGCTAATCTCGCAAAATCTTCACCAAATCTAAGTTAAACTGATCTAACCTGACCTAACCCAACCTATACTATTAAGCTAACCTAATTTAAAGCCATTCGAACTTAAAAATTTCGGACCAGGTGCGTGGTTGGTGACAGTTCCAAAACCTGTCAACGAGTTGATGGAAGGTTTAAATTTCACAGAAATTCGTTATTTACGTGTATGTACGTACATCGCAAAAAGAAGTTCCGCTTAAATAGTTGCTCTCCGCCAACAAACCACAAATCACGTCTGCGAACTTGGTCTACTCTACAAGGTCTTTGGAACTGTAACCAATATGAGTTGATTATAGTTCTTTATTCTTTATTTTTTCAATCAATACGACTGCGAGGTGGCAGAAGAATCACAAGTACATACACAAAGTATAAAATGTCGATCAAAAAGGAAACTGGCGACAACCAAAAATTCAGAAACATATCAAATCAAAAACAACACACAATGCAAAAATAATAATCAGGATTGGACAGCAACTTGCGATGGCAACAGCCCGGAACTAACAAGATATTTTTTGATCATGGAAGAGTCTGAAGGAAGGGAGTTCCAATCGCGAATTGTGCGGGGAAAAAAAGAGTTATGGTACGCACTTAAAGAACAGATAGGGTGGTTAAAACAAGCACCGTTGTCAGTTCTCCTTTGAACTGGCTTACGCACATAAACGGAAGGGAGAGGAAGCAGAACCTCTTCGGAAACAATTTGACGAAAAAGTTCCAAGCGATGGCACTGCCGGCGTTGCTGCAGGCTTGGTAGACCAAGGTCTTCCAACAGCGCAGTCACGCTATGATTTCGATCGTAAATTCCAGTTATAGCTCTGGCAGCCCGACGTTGGACTTTTTCCAAGGTATGAATTTCACCAGCCAAAAAAGGATCCCAAAGTGCGCAGGCGTATTCAAGAATTGGGATAACTAGAGTTTTAAAAGCCCTCAACTTGACAGTAATTGTAGCATGTCTCAGGTTACGAATTAGGAAGCCAAGTGACCTACAAGCTTTAGCAATTGTATAATTAATATGCAGTTGCCATCGCAGATCACTGGAAAAAATACACCCGAGATATTTGTAGCTAGAGACAGACTCAAGAGCCGTACCATTGAGCTTATAAATTGTCTGATTAATGATGGTCGGTATACGTTGCCGAGAGAAGACGAGTGATTTACATTTATCAACATTTAGGTTCATTTTCCATTTAGCACACCAAGTTTCGATCATATTGAGATCGTTTTGTAAAGACTCACAGCTCTTAGGACCGTCGACCCGACGATAGAGAACCACATCATCGGCAAAGAGACGGATAGAACTAGCGAGACCCTCAGAAATATCGTTTATGTACACTAGAAAAAGTAGCGGCCCCAAAACACTGCCCTGAGGTACCCCAGAAGTCACTTCAAGACTCGCCGACTTTACTCCAGAAACAGACACATAGGGGAGCGCCCCTCCAAAAATGAACAAAGAAGGTTTATCAGGCAAGAGGGCACGTTAGCCTCACCAATTTTAAAATTAGCAGCTCATGTGGAATTACGTCAAACGCTTTTTTGAAATCAAGGAAAACTGCATGAACAGGAATCTTCTCATCTTGAACGTAGAATGTCGTCAGCAAGCGAAATTACCTGCAGTTCGCATGATAAACCTCTGCGAAAACCAAATTGATTACAATGAAAAAAGTTAACAGATTCTAAGAAATTTAAAAGTTGACTTTGCAAAATTCGTTCAACAAGCTTCGAACACAAACACGTCAAAGAGATCGGGCGGTATCCCGCAACAACAGTACACGCTTAAAAATGTTGGGTGACAGGATGACCCAATCTGCTGGGTCAACAGGAATTGGGCCATTTTGACTCAACATTGATTCATTTTTCCAACACAACACAGGTTGTCAAGTTGGCGATAATGTTGAGGTAGTAATTTTACCCAACATTGGATCAAGAATTAAACCCAAAGCTGGAAACGTCTCTCAAAATGATTCAAGATTGGGTCATTGCATTGAATTCCTTTCTGCACCTGCGCCAACCAAACAATGCACGCACCAGAATGCATGGCCTGCCTGCTACCAGCTGCAGCGCACAGAATGCATTGGACTCAGCACTCCAGACATTTGTCAACCCCACCCCATACAGCTCGTGCTCGCCATTTGTGTTGGCCGTGTCACACGCATTCCTTTCATGCTTGATTGTGCATACGCCAACTTGAAAAGGCTCGTATTCCCGCCCTGCCTATGTTCACATTCCTTGCTGATAAACGACGAGACACGAGACACTCAGCACTGTTCAACCATGCACGTGGGTGCATTTCCCAACCAGAGGTCACTTCTACTCTGTGTCTGGCGCACTGTGATTTTCCTGCAGGTCTTTTTCTGGTTGGGCAGGCAGTCGTTTCCACTTAACAAGCTTGGTTCTTTTCATCTGCTGAGACCCGTGAAGTTGAAAATTTTTAACCCACACGTCGTGGTTTGGTTTTGTTGTTTTCAAAAACCGTTTACGGCTTTTAGCATTTTTTGTTTGCACTTCTGCTAATTATTGCCAAATTGTTTCCCTTTGCAAATTGACTCAGATTTTTCATGCAGTTTGGACGCTGGTGAAATTAAAGGGCTGTCCGGTCCTTAAATTTCATCACGAAAAATAAAAATTTAGAAGATTTTCTGCTTGAAAGTTTAAGACTGGTCATCCAGTCTTAAATTTCATCGGAAATTAAAAAAAGAAGGTTTTCATTCTCATGAAATTTAAGGAATGGAATTTCCTAAATTTCAAAAAGACGCATTTTGATATTTTATGGCATGAAGTTTAAGGATTGAAAGCGAGTTCTTAAATTTCAACTGAAATTAAAACAAAATAGGCTATCCAGACAAAATATTCGCAGCATAAATTTAAGGACTGGCCAGTCCTTAAATTTAAGGACTGGTCAGTCCTTACATATTTAGTGTCCAAACCGCATGAAAAATCTGAGATACAATTTGCACAGGAATCAAATTGGTCATTAAATAACTGGTCATTTTCTCTAATAATTGGCAGAAGACAGTAATCAAAACCACTTTGCTGCCGCTCTTGCTTGAACAACCGTGTGGAAGAAACGCTGAAATTTGCTCAACTTTTGCTCCTAAATTCTAACAATTCATGCGAATGAAAATTACCACAGAAAATATGTTAATATGACCCAACAGTGGATCAACAGCCTCACAAATCAATGCTTTGAATTGACTCCGAAATATAATTGCAATGACCCAATATTGGTTCAGATTTTAAACAACTGAATGGGTCAATATGACCTCGCAGTAGTATCAGTTTAACCCAACAATGAATGATAAAAATGACCCAAGTTTTAGTATCTTGACCAAAGGAAAAGGTAGAATTCACCCAACGGTTGGGTTTTTATTTTGACCCATTTTGTTGGGTCAAAATGGTGACCCAACTCCCTTGAGTCAAATTGACCCCAAAAGGGATGCCTCATATTTGCCTCAACAGTTGGGTCAAATTTGACCCAACTTGGGTCACATTTTACTCAACATTTTTAAGTGTGTACAGTCTACTCCTCTTTTAGCGACAGGAATAACATTTCCCTGTTTCCAATCTGACGGGAATTCGCCCGACACAAACATTTTTTCAACAAGAACAGCGATCGGAGTGGAAAGAGGCAAAGCAAGTTCCTTTAAGAGTCTCCCTGGAACTCCATCCGGCCCAGCAGCTTTTTTAGGTTTAATCTTTTGGAGAAGTCGAAAGATTCCAAAACTGGTTATTTTTGGGTATTCCGCAGGGCCTGGGCCAGTTTGCCTTTCTAAAAGCATTTTCAGTGGTAAACCACTCGAACGTTTAGTGTAGACGCTGCAAAAATAGGTGTTAAGCTCATTTGCCATATCAAAATGATCGGCGGTCAGAGAGCCATCTGACGCTTTCTTCAAAGATGACAGGGTTTTGCTACCACGTAGCGATTTCATATATCTCCAAAAAGGACGAGAAGCATTTGATGCAATGGCGGAAGAGAGAAATTTGCTCTGAAGATCGCAGTTTACCCTGGTGGAGAGGGCTCTGATCTCTGAGTAACGGGAAAGGTCTCTGATTGATCCCGATTTACGCCAACGGGAATTTGCGACCCGCCTCTGCCTCAAAAGTTTTTTTAATGAATGATTGACCCAAGGAAGATTGTTTTTCTCCCTCATTTGTTTGATGGGGATAAATTTTAGACAAGTCAATAATAACGTTTTGAGCAGTGACCAAGCCTCGTCCAGAGAGAGGTCAGAAACCTTCTGTTTAAAGCCAAGGAAAATTTCCGAAGCATAATCCACAATGAATGGCCAATTTGCCTGGCTATAAAGTGCATAAAAAGTGGCCACCTTCTTTGGGGTTTGTTGCAGCAACAGATTGTCCGGCCATGTCATTTTGGTTGGTGGGACATCAAACTCTCTTGAAAAATGGTGCTCAGTGAAACTCGCTTCAGGGAGCCAGATTCAAACACACTTGAAAGCGCTTTCCAAACGCTATAGAAATTTCTCTCAGTGAATACACAAATTCCGTCAGCTTTAACAATTTTTAGCCTTAACCCTCAAACTGTCAAATCCATCCACTTTGACAGAAAAAAGTTGTGAGAAGTGTCTATTTTAGTTTGAGAACCTACGAAAGCCGAGGGCGCTTGGTATGTCTCCAAGACCGCACTTTCTCGATCCAAAAAATGCGGCATGGACACCCGTTTTCTTATAAATTGTCAGATTTCTCAAGGGTTTTTGTTCTTCTTTTTTCAGCGGAGGTTGGACCGAGGTGATCTGAATGGAATAAGCAAACAGGAAGTCAATTCCAACTTGCTGTATTTCACAAGGACGAGGGGCCTGTTTCGGATATGTTTCCCTGAAGCAAGGCCGAAAGGAGGTTAGTGACACTTTTCACTTCCTGTGGTTAATGGCAAGCTTGTAGGTGTTCGTGTACAGGCACAAAATATTAATAGTTCCACTTATGAAAGCAAAATGGGGCACAAAATATTAATGATTCCATGCACGAAAGCAAATGGGGCAGCCACGTAGTAGGCAATTTAACGGGGTAACAATGCAATTTTGCAAAAATTTAACTTTTTCCATTTTTAACCTACGAGTTTTATCTCGTATGTTGAAATGCGGCACTTTTCTTTCTACTTGGATAGCGGAGGCAACAGGTAATGGAAAAATCGTGTGTGTGGCAGCATTTATGTTTTTGTGCCTGTAGGTACGTTAGGCAGGACTGGTCGATGTACCTTAACGGATTTGAAGGCTAGAATAGAATAGAAATTGTTTGTATTTAGAGGCATCAGCCCCGCATAAATACATGTCAGGAAACTATTTACAATCATTAAATGATCAATGAGAAAAAGTTAATCAATGAAAAGACACTCAATGGAAATGACAGTCAATGGAAATGGCAATGACAGTGAAGGGAAAAAAATTGTTTAAGGAAGAAAAACACCCGATTGGTTCAACATGGAACAGAAAGTTCGTGTTGAAACTGGTTTCTCGAACATGCTTTTGGGGATCTTATTCCATGAGCTGATAGCATGTGGAAGAAAAGAGTTTGCGCCAACATTCTTTCTAGTCTGAAATGGGCGCAGTTTGAATGGATGGTCATGTCTCCCGATGTAAGGAGCAGGGGATAGATAAGTCTGAAATTCAGACCACCCCTCAACTCCATTGAAGATTTTAAGTTTAAGAACAATCAATGCGCCTAATGGTGCGTCTTCTTTCCAAGGTGTGCCAATTTAGGTTGGCAAGCATACTTGTGACGCTGGCGGTACGGCGATAATCATGCATTACAAAACGCGCAGCTCTACGTTGAACTTTTTCTATTTGAGCGGAGAGAGCAAGTTCATGCGGATGCCACACACTTGATGAGTATTCTAGAAGAGGCCGAACAAAACTGAAATAAGCAAGTTCTTTGATGTCCCTGTTACATTTCCGAAATTGCCTCCGAACAAAGAACAGTGCTTTCTGTGCTTTGTTGGCAATGCTTGTTATATGTGGCCCCCAGCACAAGTTTGACGTGAGCGTTAACCCCAGATATTTAACTTGATCACAGGAGCAAAGAATATTGGATTTGAGCGCGTATTGGAAATTTACTGGCGATTTCTTATGAGTGAAAGTAAATTTGACACATTTTGCAGAGCTTAACGAGAGCTTATTATCATCAAACCAAGTTTGCATTGGCTGAGCAATAAAATTGCTCCAAAAGACGAACAGGGCTTGATAAGGCTGGCGTTGTTTGGAAGTGTCTTGGGAAAAGTTGGAAAGAAACCTAGAGCCTATGCTTAATTTCTCAAAAGCCTGACTCAATACAAAGGCACGAAGCAGTGACGAAAAGCGGAAATCAATATGCAGGATTCAAGCCTATAACTTCAGGTATGCTTGAGAAGTCGAGAGGGATTAGGTACAAAATAAAGTTGATCGTTGCGGATTAATTCCATGCCAGAGTCCTCTAGAAATGAATTCTGAGAAATCTCCTTTGACCCAGAATTTCTGGATAACTCCGATTTTAATTAACTGCATCAACCACAGAAGCGTTATTTTTGGAGCGGGGGCGACTGCCCCCGATAAGAAATGCCCCGGTTGTCGGTTCGCTTGCCACTCCCAGGAATGTGCTTTTGGCTCGCCTTGATGGGATTTTTGGCCTCCAGAACACAAATTAATATTACATCCATAATTACGTAACTCAAAATTTCAAAATTTCATCAGCTTCTGGGGAGCTTCGATCCCAGACTTCGCTCCCAGACTCACTCCCGTGCTTCGCTCCCAGACACACTCTGCGAAAAATTCCCCCTGCGAAAAATTCCCCCTGCGAAAATCAGAAATAGCGCACCACTTGACCCTAAGATATTTCCCTTCAATTATTGCGCTGAACCTGCAATTTTTGCTTGTCTTCCTTTATTTTTTATTGTTTTGCGGAACTGTGGGCCAAGCCGTCACACCAATAGGTCATTCACATTTATGGTTATCCGGTTAAACACGGATAACCGCACCAAGCAGGTCTTTCGAATCCAGCCGAAATATCTATAACTGAGGCTATCTTGGGCTCTTTCTTTGATGGACATGCTGTGTCCACCAAACAACCAATGTTTTAGAGGACCCAAATTTGATGTTGGGCAGATCAAAACTGGATTTGGAAATACTTAAATTCGGTTATGTGGTTGCGCGTGTTCATAACCCGAAGGAAACAATTAGGCCTCATTCTGCGTTCTCATAATAATAATTTCAAGTCCAACATCCGGACCCGGGACCGCTTTTCGGTAACGGTAGCTGGCCATAATAAAGCAACACAACACCGACTCTGAACACACAGCTGTCTATCGGGCCCATTAAAACCGCTTCTGCGGGTGTTGATACGAGTCATTTTCCTGGCCTTGTCGTTTTCTTTCCGAGCACAGGTTAAAATGTCCGAAACCAAAAAGAAACTTCGAATTTTTCTGCAATATGGGCGTTGCAATGTGTAGTTCGGTTTGCAGGTGACAATCGCCGCAATTTTCACTTGAAGTTCGGCAGCACGGTGATCGATGACTTTCTAACATCAAATATTTTGGAAGCTCTTGTCACACTGGAGTTCTCTGATTTCAAATGCAAGTTTTACCCCTCCCCGTCGACCCAGAAGGAAGAAGAGTTCACAATGGTAAAGGCAGGTTTTCATTTCGCCCATAGGACATAAGAACCGCCAATAATAATAATAGCAGGATTGTTTTTGAGTAAACGCAGTCGGAGTCGGACTATGGCCCGAAGTTCTTAGTCACAGCAGATTTCTTTGATTGATGCAAATACGTGCAATGACTGTCCTGTGAACTCTTCAATGCAGGAAAACCGCGGAAAAACCATGCAGATATGCATTTGTACCATCTCTGGCTTTGAAAACACATGCCCGAAAAGTGGTTTCTCCTGATCATCGAAATTTTCAGTTACGAAAACACTGAAAATCAACTTCTGAAAACATCATCCATCATCTTGGTTTCGCCACATTTTTTGATGGTCAGTTAACACGGAGGGTGATATGCCTGATGATTTTTTATCATATTTTGTCAACTTTGATCACGCGATTGTTCGACTCTGAGTATGATCCTGCTGAGATGCGGAACTGGAAGCAAATCTCAAGGGATGAAGTTGAACGATTTTCGGAGGCAATTTTGCTGCTACAGCCCGAAAAGGGTTCTTGGATGTATCACTGTTCTCATGTTAAAATTTCGTGCCATGATCAGCAATGTCTCAAGTTTATCCCGCGTCCGTATAGGTACTCATTTTGCATTTTCTTCATATTCTCCTCCAAGTGGTCCCAATTAAAATTGGCCAATTCTGAGCTTTCACGAATGCATAAAAGGCAAAGGCACCGACCGTGATGATTGGATCCAATCAATGCACCCATTCTGCCGCGTCGACTCGGAAAAATTAACTGCTTCATTTGCTGAATTAGACGAACGCAGGAGGCGCACAGGACACATGCTTTCACCTGTAAAATGCAAAGGGACCGTCGTGTTGGAGTGGAGGCCCATCTACCACAAGTTAATTTGGGCCGTATGCCATGCCGGTTCATTTCTTTCTCAAGATAATAAAAGCCTTTCCTTTTGCCTCGTTTTCCTCATCTCAATTTCAATTCGAATTTGTTTAAATTCGGAATCAATCTTTTTTTCAATGTTAAATTTGATTGCAAATTCGTTTCCGACTTCAGATTTAAAGAAAATATAATGAGTAGAGGGCAAAAGTAATTTATTTGACATGACCATGGCTTTGGACTGCCATTTCGGTGTTCCTGCAGAAAGCTGTTGCCAAATTATTGCATTCTCAGTTTGCTTTCGAAGCAGACGGTTTTTTTTCAAGAGCGCGGTAACGACCGATTTATTGTTACAACTCAAAATTCTTTCCAAAATCTTGACGTAAATTTCTAGGAACACTGCTAAAACAGTTCGGCTATGCATGAGTCGTTTTGCTTGATCGTGACGTTTCATTTTTATGGATTGTGTAAACAATTTAGCGTCACCAGGGCACCTCTTTGGTTTTTGGGTGAAAAGGGGTCTGGTCAGAACAAGAGAGGGCAATTTCGAACAGCGAGAAAAGCACCACAAATGTAGCGTACCTTTCGATGACTTTGAAGATCAAGGCATCGTGAGTGGAGTACACGGCTGCCTGGAAGAATGGAGCGACGAATTTTCAAGCAAGGAAATTTATTAGATAGTTTCCTTGCTTTTTTCCATGCTTATAGTTTCCTTGCTTCTCTCAAAAGCTATTATAGATACAATAGCTTTTTCGTCCACATTTTGGTTTTTGAAAAAATTGAATTGCGTTGCATCTATTTGTTTCTTTAAGGCGCACATTTCATGAACAACAGCGCATTTCAAAAACCAATGGTTTCTGTGAGACATGGAAATACATGAGCGAAAGAATAAACGCAAGAACAGGAAAAAATGCTCACATTATCTGACTATACGAAAAGTATCTTGATATCTGACCCACAAAAATTCATGGCGCTCCGAAATCCCTTTTTCTAGCTACTTCGAATAGATATCCTTCAGAGGCAGAATAGCGCCCGTATGTGGATTTGCACAAGCATACAAATATCAGGACAGGGAGGGCAGCCTCCGCCTCCTCGCCGGAGGAGGAGGGCGGCGATCTTGCACCAAGAGGAGGCGGCCGATCGAGAGGCGGCGGAGGTGGGCAATCAGGAGGCGGCGGAGGCGGCCTGTTATGAGGCGGTGGTAGTGGATGTTTTTGAAGTGTAACCGAAAGGGGTAGTGGTGCACGAATTTTCGGCGAAGTTTTTTCTTGGTATCCTTGCGCCTGCAAAATTCCTTGCGTATGCAACACACATCACTGTGATGTTCGTAAATTGCAGCTTTTGGATTCCGACAGGAGTCATGCACTTGCCCGAGTCGAATTCTCGGGTTCGCGAACGAAGTTTGGGAATCCGGCAAAATGCTGATCCAGGTCATGAAAGCTTTCATCGGCGATCAAGCTTGGGTTATTTTTGTGAACATTTGACAGATTTGCCAGTGTATCCGCCTGTCGACCGTCCGGCCATCTCTTTTTGCAGCGTGAAAAAACTGCAACGCGTGCGTTGAATCTGATGAAACCGAAAGAGGTTTTCCTGGATTTCCTGGAGGTTTTCCTGGATCTTTTTTTTTTGTTTGGTACGATTGCATCGAGATGTTTGGGATTGTCGGTTGTTCAGCCATTCGGAGAAGGCCGTTGAAAAAATTTGTACCGGAGACCCGTCCCCCTCACGGAAGGGCATGGCTCACGGCTCGATTTGTCTTTCGTTTTCGTTTATTATCTCCCGAAAATATTTGGAATCAACAAAAATACAGTGCAGAATGCTTTTACGAGCATGCAACAAAAATGCCACAATTGACCGGCCCGAAATCGCGGCAGCGAACGATTGTCTCACAATGATTAACGACGGCAGCGCCTTTGCCAGTTTTCAAATCCATTTTAATGGAGTATGCAGTTTCTGGTGCAAATATTGGGCCCACAAAGATCCAAGGTGCAGGGCAGCCATTGCAATGCACCGTTGATCCACGGTGTCGATTCACTCAGGCACTGTCGAGATACCTATGCAGAGACAACAGAATAACCGTCAATTTTGTTCCATTGTCTTGCTGTCGAAATTCGACCATTAAAATTAAAAAGCAAAAGATTATGGGATATCGCAATTCGCAATGTTGATTTTCGCGCTTCGGAGCGCATTCGGGACATGCCGCTGCCCGTTCTGAATCGCGAATTTGTGCGTTTCAAAAAGTAGCAAACAATTGGGATTTGCAGCCTTTGTGTTGATCGCGGGATTATAAAATTATCGTTATTTCTCGCCTGGACAGTGCATGGGCATCTGAAGACCTTGCTGCCAAACCTTCCGCAAACCCATAAAATAACAACTGCCCCTTTTGCTGTTCCAAGGGTTCAGCGCAACAGTTGAAAGTTGCTAGAAATTCAAACCGCATGCTGGTCAATGCGGACTAATAGGCGATTCGAATATTTCTTTTCCGCGCAAATATTTACCTGTACCGATACTGCCATCAAAGATGTGACGTTTTGGCTGTGGATTTAATTCAGGGCAAATTTCAAAAATTCAATTTCTACGTACGTATACAGCTTTTGTGCCGCATGGGTTCAATTTCAGCTTTTGTAATAAAACCAAATTTTTAGTGTTGCCTCTGGAGAACTGGCTGAAGAGAATTGGCTGAATAAACTTGAAAGAAGGACGAAGGGTTAAAAATTCTCGGCAGCTCTCTCATGGAAAAGTCACTGACAGATAAAGGGCCAAAGAACGGATATTGAGATTCAAAGAGAAAAGAGTTTTGATGCATTAGCGCTGGTCCGAATTGTCTTTTTTCTCGAATGCACATATTTTCTTCCATTTACCTATCTAAATGACCGAGCATAAATCCTGTTTAATGTGGTAAGTTGGAACACGCTAAACCTAAAATTTGTCAGGATTTTGAATTTCTCGTCGGTACGTTCGAAGACGCCTTTCTCTGCACGGAAGTGTATTGCTGCGGAGGCGGAATCAATTTACTCATACATGCAAAAAATGCGACTGTTCATTTTTGGCAAAAAAATCCATGATGCAGAAATGGAAGATCCTGGTTTGCATTGCAACCGAGGTCAAAATCTGACACGTCTGTAACGCTTGGTTGAATTCTGGCTCTTTAATTTCTACCGCCTACATAAGAATAAAAAGAAAGAAAAAAAAGTTTCGGCGGCAACTGTTAAATGGGGGAGACATGTATGGGTGCATTAATTCCGCCGCCACTATAGGTACACATAGAACCTACATCTTGTTAGAAGGTATTCCGTTACTCATGATGGAAAAAATGGGAAATGCGAGCAAAGTTTGGATTCAACCTCGAAATTTGTCGAAATCGCAAAAAATGTCCTGGGCGAAAGCGGTGGAAAAGTCATTTATAATTCCCTTTCAAATATTTTGAGACCGTTTTAAATAATTTTGAAGCAGCTAAAGTTAACAAAGGATTTTATCAGTGAAGAACACTTTCTGCACAAAACTGCGGGAGGTTCTTCATGAGGCTGCAAATTCTGTTGCAGTAAATGCATGATTCCCCCGCCAAAGATTGGCTGAAGGGAAAACCTCTTATCATCCCTTGCGACAACAGCTTTTATAACTTGTAAAACCAGGAAATAGCCAGGCGGAGCTTGATAAATTTGAATTTGAACAGATGTAAAAAATTCGAATATTTGGATGCGCTTACTCCTTCAGCCCGGGGGTGTCGCTCCGATATACTTCCTCCAGGGACCGGTGACTGGGGCAGAACGAACTGAGGCAAAAGTGGAATGAGGCAGACTTTTTGCATTTTTGGAGGCTGATTTTTTTAATTTCTCCGGGTTAGGTTAGGTCAGGTTAGGTTAAGTTAAGTTGGGACAGATGTAAGCTACCACCTCCATGCAAAAATTCCCTCCAAAACTCCCTCCTTTGTCAAATTCAACCTCAGTCCACTTCTGCCTCAGTCCACTTCTGCCTCAGTCCGTTCTATCCCAGTCCCCCGATGCTTCCTCCATACATTTTTAGCACTGTACTCGTATTCTGCGCAAAATCAGTGACAGGGTTTTGCACAACCTAAATAAGTTTTTTATGGTTTACCATCCAAAACCATTTTATATGGTTTTATGGTTTGCCTCAATAAAAATGTTGAAAGTGTAGCCGTGTTTGACCGTGGAATCAACTTTTGAGCAATGATGTCGTCCACCGGAAAAACACAACATGGACGTATTTTGCTCTTGGTATGGCAGACTCTTGTCACTTTGTACTCGTATCACTGCAGAAATGAGCTATTGGCACATGCATGGTGGCCAATTCCTTGTTTTTTTGTGTCTGCGATTTTTTTCGTGGGCTCTGAAGTTATATTCCTATCCGAGGGGAGTCGTCCTTATTGAGTCCGAAATCGTAGGCCGTATCCAATTTAAAAACGCGATTCGTAACTGGTCTTTAACCAAATCACGTAAGCACTTTGCCCGACACAGACCTTCCCAGCCTCATGACATGTATGGGTGCCATCAGACATGGGGACGTTGAACCTGTTTCGTGGTGGCATTTTGCGATATCTACACGTTGCCCTGGATGGACAGGTTGTTTCGATGGTCCAGATTTATTGAAATATTTGTGACATTGATTTTTTTTTTTTGAAAAATTGAAATATTTGATTTTTTTATTTTTCAAGTATTTTTCAAACATTTGAAATATTTGAAATTTTTTTTTATTTTTTTTTTCAAGTATTTTTCAAATATTCTAAATATTTGTAAAATCGTGATATTGATTAAAATATCATTCGTTGGCTGAGTTGGCATTCCATAATTTACCAAGTAACCTGAAGATCACGATGGAAAATATTTCCTTCTTTCGCCGCCACAAAAAGGAACTTTTTGAATTGCCGTAGCTACACCTTGTTCCGTTTGAAGATATGAGCTGAGAATGCTTCAAACTCTTCCATTTAAATGCACAGAAAAACTTTAATTTCTTTGCCGAGAATGAAGTTTTCGACAGAGTTTTCATTGTTGAAAGAATTCTGAATTCACTCTGAGCACACTTGCGTGCATTCTTAGCTCATATCTTCAAGTGGAATGAGGAGTACTCACACCATATACAGTCCATGTGTATGTATAGATCTACTCAGGTTTGGTTTCGCCTTTTCAGCAGCGAACACAACTACTGATTGACCCTGTGCATTTGCCTCATACTCCGGTTCCTCCCGTTCGTCGTTCGCGAAGTTTCCCACAAAGCAGTTGTCTCACAAATGACAGGTTTCAAGATGCCTCTCTTCTGGATGAAACCCAATCCACCTGCCTCCTGCCTCATCGACAAGGCATGATATTCTGCTGTCCCGCAAAAATCATCCAGTTCACGGCTTCATATTTTGAAAAGAGCAGAACTTGAAAACTTACAGTACAGGGTTGCCCAAAATGAAACAACATAGGCAAATGGTTTGGTGACTTTTGCGATGCTGTTCTTTGGGTTGATTTTCCTACTTTTGACCAAAGATCGGCACAAATTTTGTCCTGAATTCTGCTGAATTTATTTGATGGTATGGCATGCATAACGGAGTTTTCTGACGGGACATTGCAAATCAATCGAATCGCAAGCCGCATGTGTATTATTCCTGGATGTCTATTTCGTTTTTAAACACTGTACGTAAATCGAATCACGCACGAATGGCTTCAAAAATTGACATGCCCCGCATCCCATCAGCAAGATAAACAATTCAAAAACAAAAAAAAAATTCTCAACAAAATCAAATTGCCATTCCACTTCTGGTTCTTGAGAATGCTTTATTAGATCCGACCCCTGCAGAGACTTGGGCAAAAGCTTTAGAGCTTAGCTCCACAGGGACTAACGTCCCTAAATGAAATAAATTTATCCGTATTTGCTCATTCATTTACTTTTATTATTCGTAGGCGCGATTGAGTTTTTGTATTTGCCAACCAAACGTAAATTGAATCGGTTGCAACAAAACCCACCTTCACCCAAAAGGGGTTCCGAAGCATTTGGTGCCTCATTTGGTCGAGAGACGTTTCACCTGAACATTATTGGTCGCAGGACATGTTCGTGAAGAGCATGAGTTGATCGCCTCCCAGTAGTTGCTGTCTCGATAACATTGGTACACGGAGCCATTCTGAATACCCGGGCCATAGGATATTTTTGTCAGACTTCTGAAGCACGGGGCAATGTTATTCCCCATTTCACATGCGCCGCAAAACACATCACTTGAAAGGTATGCATTTAACAGCGCTTACTAGTTGGGGAATAACATTGCCCCGTGCTTCAAAAGTCTGGCAAAAATCTCGTATGGCCCGGGTATTTTGAATGTCTGAGTAGGCCTATACAATCCAAATTGGAAGCGTATAAAGCTTTGTGTCGGCCAATTTAGAGATATTCACTTGCAGAGGCCTGATATTCATTTGCAGAGGCGTACAGGCCCATACGAATACAGAGTGGGCGGAAATGGTTATTTCTGTGACTGATTGCTTGGGTGCGAACCCACGATGTCTCCATCTCAAAGCAACGGGGCTTCAACGGTGCAATCATGAATTATTAAATACGAATGATTTGGAGCGAAATAAAAGGACAAAATTTAAAAGCTCTTGATTAATATTCTATTAGTGCAACTGACACAAGGAACCATTGTCAAACCTAAAGCAACAAGCAAATGAAATAGCAAAAGACGCTTGGCAGGAGAGAAAAAGAGAAAATTTTATTAACTCGTACATGAATGCATACACTCGTGGAGTATAGTAGCAAATTGCATAGTGTTCTTCACGACTGCTCGCATTTTTTTTTTAATTTTAAAACACAGCGAAAAACGCAATTCTGCAGAAAATCGTTCGGGGAAAAAGAATGTTGAGAAGCTGGGCGAATGCGCAGAATATTATTGAGCCATCAAAAGCAAAGAAAATCTTGAGATAACTTTTGTCATAATGCGCTGCTTGTGTACTTTTCTAGTTGGACTTGGAATGCCTGTCCTCATTGGAACAAATGGATTTTCATTCTTGCTATAGCATTCGTCACAAAACTGAGACTTAGCAGGTTACGGTTCAGGCAGAGTATAAGTTAGGATAAATTTGGAGCAGGTTTAGATAGTTTAGGGCTTGGTAAGGTTCGGTCAAGGTTGAATTGGCGAAAATTAAATAAAGTGGTCAGATCGAGTGAGCAGAAATAAAAATTCGTCCGGTCCACGTCTGCTCAGGTATCATAAAGGCAGAAATGCTCGCCGAAAATGTCAAAACTGCCCGAAACGTGGTGGAGAAATTTTTAGAGAAATTTGAACAGACAAATTCGCTGCGACTTGGGTAGGTATGTTTGGCTGTGACGTTGGCTGCGGTTGCGTATGCTTGTCAGAACATTGATCATGCGCACAAGAAAGTCGCAGATTGAAATCGTGCAACTGTTTAAAATGCGTTTCAAGCCAAGCCCGAACACGATGTTCCTTGGGCCTGTGGGCATGTTGGCTTTAATGATATGCGGGCTTGAAAGCCGTTACTTTGGAAGCCATTACCGACTCGCAAGAATTTTCTTTTGCTCTGCAAAGATTTTGAAAAAATGCCGTACATAAATATTTTAATTCCTTATATTATGTGGATGGTTATTTGTTTGTTTATGCAACCGAAATACATATGGCGAAACCACAGATACACCAATATGAGTATAAGGTATGTTACGTGAACATTGAAAAATGAACACTTGATCCTTCAGAAAATGAAGGTATTTTTCTGTGTGGACAAATTCAGAATTCCTATCAGTTATCACCGTTAAGCATCGTGACCATATGCACTTACGGCTCCTTGGTCACGATTTGGTCCATTTGACCAGTGCACACTTTTTACACCTGATCACTTACTTTCGCGATGATTGCCTCAGCGAATTCAGTGCGAGCAAAAATGAAGATGTGCAAAACATTAGAAAAATGTGGCCCAGGTGATTTCAGAGCAAGGTGAGGCAAAAGGCCATGTGTCAGTATTTCACGACGAGAAAGCACCCCAATTCTCTATAACCTTTTCTGTTCTCTCGCCCAAACAATTAAAACATCTTTTATTTCGTTTTTTCTCGGAGTTATGGTCTCTAAAAAGCAATGCTCGGGATTTTTTAGGGATGCACCCACCACTACATAATATGTCCAAGTACAGAAGTTCAGTGCAGAAAGCCAGCGGCCAAGGCCACGTGGTCAGACAACACACGTATTGGTAGACTTGTCTTTGGTAGTACCTGCGCGTAGACGTCTCTTTGGCACCAACGTTTTGTGGAAATCCTATCGCTTTGCGGTAGAAATTGGAATCTCTGTGCTTATTTTTGAGGCAATGTTGTGCCTGAGCCGCATTAACATCCAGCCTGATCCTCACACCAGGGTTTGTACAGGTCTTGGCAGGACACTGTCGCAAAACCGTCCAATTCATCAACTTCAACCCACCGGTGGCTCATTTTCGGATCACTGAGATGTAACAAAAAAGGAAGGGCATTGAATTTTTCCAGATTTAAAGAACAGATATCATTTTTGGATGCGGTTTCTCAGCAAATCGTCTGTCAAATCCGCTTTGCCATGTGTTGCACTGATTTAATTTAGTGCTTTGCCCGTGTACCAAAATTTTCGCACACAAAAGGAATTTATTTTTTTGGAGTTCATTATTAACTCAGGCGTCATTTAGAATCAATCGTCATTTGGCAGCATGTGCCGCAAAAAATCATGACATTCGTGTGGGGCTTCAAGCAGCATCAAGTCTTATTGAATTTAGATAACCTCTGTATTAGCCAGACCTATAAAATTTCTCTTTCTTTGGGACTGTTTCTGGGAATTTGCTTGG
>JASGXE010020468.1:0-55846 GCA_030068105.1 Sinentomon sp. SZTP_YWyxl
TCGCCCCTTGGGGCAGAATTATGAAAAGACTAATTGCCGTTTTCTCTGTTTGCTTTCTTTCCAAGCTCATCTAGCATCGCTTTTCTCTACATGGTATCATACAGAAGGTTTTACCTCACATTTCATGAAAATCAAATCGAAACTGTGGGAGAAAATAGATTTTATGATCGGAAAACATTGTTGCGAAATAATTGCCAGAAATTTTCGGGTTTTTGTGGTGATCACCTGCTCTGCTTCAACTTCAGCAGCTGTAAAAGTTTTTACTAAATTTTGCCCATCATAAGACACAAGAAGTACCATAAAATATGAAAAGAGAAATTCCACAGCAGAAAATGAACCATTTTGTTCGGAAAGGTTAATTTTGTTCGGAAGGGACAGTGACCTTATAAATTTCAACCTTGAAGGGTTGTGATTGTTCACACAAATGGTAATAAAAACTACACTTTCGACAGCAAATGATCTTTCAAGTTATTTCTAAATCTAGTGACAGTTTGGCTATTTCGTACACTGATGGGAACATCATTCCACAACTTACTGGACATGTATGAAAAAGAGTTCTTAAATTTTGTAGTTGAATGTGATGACATTTACTCCTTGTGTGATACGAATGGCTGGCATGTGTTAATTTTTCAAAAAGATAGCCAGGAGTTTCAGACTGTTTGATTCTAAAAATCATTGTGCCAGTGGTGAACTTTCTTAGCTCGCCTGTGATAAAATCTAATTCGCTCTTCTTTGTACTGATATGGTCAAACTTTCTTATGTTGAAAACAAATCTCACGCAAGAGTTGAGTACTCTATCTAATCGCTTCCTTAATGACGTACTAATGTTTGCATAGACACTATCACAGTAATCTAAAAGTGGGAAGATCACAGCCCTTTACTACTTTAGATTTAATTTTTGCTGGAAGACTGCGCTTGAATCGATGGAGAGATCTTAATTTTAAATTCCTAGTTTAAATCCCATTCTTTCTCTTTTCACTTGATTGACAACTTCTCCTGCCTCTGTTTCCCATCATGCCAACTTTCAGCTCAATGGCTGAATCATTTTTCAGTTTTCATCTCCGACCATGCAAATTTTATGATCTATTCGCCAAAAAATGTCAGTATTATTTCCGACATAGACTCGCTCAAGATCACCAGTCAGTTGATACAAATTCCTGCAGTCATCGGAATCTGCGATGAAATTTTTTTATAAAAGGTCTGCATATTTCAGTGCTGATGATGAGCCCAAAATGCAATGCAGGCAAACGGAGCGGCTTAAATATTTCCCATCACTGGGGAAAAGTGTGAAACTTTGAATTTTCTGCAGAATCTTTTTTCTTAGCCTGTCACTTATTTAAGGTGATGTATAGGATCGAACACAAGACCTATGGAAAGAGAGGCTGGCAACATTCCACCAGGCCCTCTGAACATGAGGCAGCTCAGGATTAAGAACACTTTGGAGTCCAGTGCGGTGCGAAAAAAAGTCAATACTGAGGTTTTTTAAATTTTCACATTTTCGAAGGTGCTCCACTTCTTTCTTGACAAGCATGGGTGAAAGGTCTTTTCACAGTCTCTGCCGAACTACAGTAAATATGTCTTGTCATATTTTGCTCCACAAGGCCTGGGGCGAAATGGAATTGTGGTTCCTTGTGTGTAGTGCTTGCACCTTGATTGCTTGACAAAATGTTTGACTGTGAAAGCAGGGCAAAGAACAAGGCCAGGAATTGGAAAAAGGCCAAAATCAGAGAAATCGATTGCACGCGTAAGATCAGCATGGCCACAGGTAGGTAGGACTTAAACAGCAAAAGAGTGAATGAACTCACATTTTGAACAAAGCTGAACTTTTTGTGTTGAGATTTTCGATTTTGTGATTCTGTTAGGCCGCCGAAAAGATTTCGATAAGATGATATGATATGATTTTTACAGCAGTCATTGGCTTGTGCTAGTTTATTAGTGTCCTGTGCTTAAGAGCTGCACATTACCGACGGTTAATATCACAAATAGCGTGTATGATCCAGTTGGTGAACATATTTATCGGCGGGTGCCAACATTTTTAAGGTCATTTTCAGGGGCGAGGTAGATAATGCTTTACGCTTGATCATTCTCTACATTTGTGTCCCAATTACACTTTCAGAAGCAATTGGGATCAATGGTATCTGGAGGCATTGAGTATCATGGTAGCCATAGTTTTGTAATAGTTGTCGAGTCACATTGGCATCCAGCATTCATGGATGAACAAGTGGAGTTGTTTGTCGATTCCCTCAGGGTGAGCATTTTTTGTCGGTTATCCTTTCTGTTGAATATCGAGTGCACTACCAGATAGTTATTCGGATCGAGTTGGCCCCCTCTTCAGCGTAATCTCGATTTGTAATTGTTAACAAATCTTTCAGTCATTTCCACTGGAACAGCATTTATGACCACGGAATAGAGGATCAATTTGTATTCCACCCCACCCCTCATTCCATGGTGCACTCGATATGTCCGTTAACCTGAAATTGTGGTTTTTTGCTTTTTAGACAGTAAAAATGCAATGAGTAATCGGTTATTTCAATCTGATGACTAAATTTGGGTTTTACTGGTTCTCTGTCGATCCACAAATTTGCCAGGGCCACTCGCTGTTTGGGGTGGATTGGGAAAAAGATTGGGACTTCCAAAGTGTGGATGTTGGGTATTTCGCGTGAATTTTTCTACGAATTAACAAACAAAAAAACGTCCCTATGACGTATGAGTTGGCGAACCTTTTGATTCACAAACCCGTTAATTCCTAGAGTTAATGAATTATTCTTCCCTTTCACTGAAAAAATACCAATAAGTGTGCCTTGACTTTTGGAATACTGCACTTCACTTCACCTGTTGAGCACAAACTGCAAGCGAACTCTCAAGCACACCGACCACCTGATTTTTCAGAGCAATGCCTGGTTCATCAACATGGCTCTCGCTTAGGTTCAAATAAAATGGGTAATTTTAAGAGAAAAATAGTTATTTCGTGCAGTGAAAAGAGACCATTTTGCACATAAAATATGTGCACCACCACAAATTTAAACGTTGCCAGACCTCGTTGACAGTTCCGACCACCTGGCAGGGGCTCGGTCAATTGAACCCCCTTTGGGCCACCGCATCGGAAGACCCCGTGCACCTTGAACATATTATTGTTTTGTGTTCCTTAAAAAGTGTTCTTTATGTCTGATATGTGGCACATTTACAAAGTGCTCTTTAAACATGTTTTAAGGAGTTAAAAAAAGAGTTTTGGTTTAATTGAGCATTGACTTTGGTTGCCAGGCCATTTCCAGCAGCTCTTCAGCATTGTTACAAGTCGTAATACAACCTACATTGCTATCTTGAGTGGCGGATCCAGCTTTTTGTGAAGGGGTGCATCGGGCACACCACCACCCTTCCTGCTCGGGCATTGCCCAATGCCCTCCATCCGTGGCATTGCCCAAATGGATTTCCACCGCACAGAACCCCCTGGTTGGGTGTTTGTGTGATGGGAGCAGCCAGAAGTCGAAGGAATTTTGTGTTGATTTTGGGTGCGAAATTTCGGTTGTTGAAGCATGCATTCAAAATATTGTTTGGATGCATATGGGGGCTGCTGAATGTATGGGGGGACAAGAGTGCAGGGTGCAGATTGCACACGAGAAGGGGTCTTCTACTGAGAGCATTGAACTCACCCATATGCAATAAACTCACCCACCGAAGAGCTGGATAAAAATATTCGCCAAGATATTTTTTGATTGTGTGGTTTCACAAGAATTTTGTCGGAGGCCAAACATTAAACATTGGCCGTAAGTTTAGATTGTGGTTATTTGTTTAGGTTGGGCTTGGTTAGGTTTTGGTGAGAGAATTGGGCCTTTGGCCTATGACGCAAGTTCTGATCAATTTGGATGTTTTAAACCAATGAAAGAAAGAAAAAAAAAACGTTTTAGACATTTAAAATGAAACGTTTTAACAGGAGTTTGAACGGACCATATCGTTCGAACACTGTTTTAAACAACTTGTTTAAAAATTAAAAAAAAAACATTAATCGTTTTAAATAGCCAAGCCTGGATATAGCGCACTTTTGGACCTTGTCCGTACGTCCAAACCTGAAATGACTTCTGGATATCTGTGATTGGCCTTTCGAGGAAGTATCTACTGGCGCTCGCTCAGATTTTCAAAACGTCACTCTTTTTTGCCCTGTTTTACTTTTCATCACTCCCAGCACTGATTCTAGAGGTATTTGCATTCAGCGTAACTTGATCGCAGTCAAGATTCAATTGCAATAATTCTTGCACAAGGCTTCTTTTTCTAACAGAATTTTTCATCAACTTTAAAATCAGCACAAGTTCGTCGTAATTCAAAATCGGCGCACTTATATGTAAAAAAAAAGTAAAATGTGTGGATTTTATTGCTTCGGGTGACGATTGTAACTGCATTTTTCTTCTTTTGGGACATCAATCCGGGAATGTTCTTCCTGAAACCTGAACAAAGAAAAGTTTGACTTCTTTATCAATTCAACAGAAGAGGCAAGTCCATACTTCTATCCGATTAGCTTCTCATGTTCAAACGCCCACCCATCTCATTTCAACAAAATCAGAGAGGATCCTTCTGACTCCATGGATTTCCTTTTCCCTCTTCTTCTGGACATGCTTCATCTTTATGTCACTGTTCATGAAATGATGCGGGTCGTGTTTATTTATCGTTGGGTAAAGAAAGTCTGAATCTAAGTATAAAATATTTCTTCTTCAAAAGAAGCACACACAACTACCTCCATTCTGTTCGATCAGAGGACAAGGGAGTTCCACGGAACAGTAAAACTTGATATCTCTATGCGAATGTCGTTATGCTCGGGCATAGTTGAGGTCCGGGTATCACACTTCTGATCGCAGTCACGACTCTTGCTTTGAGTGTTGCTACCTGAATTTGAACCAAGTTAAGATTTGATTGAATAAGGAAATTTCAAACTCACATGATGAAAGCACTAACTGTATTTTGGAATCATTTTTGTGGAACAGGATTTTCTGGACAGTTTGACTGATGAGGAGTTTGAAGCTAACAAGTCCGCACTTGCTGCCAAACGCCTGGTACGACCAAAGAACATGAGTGCGTTGGCAGGCAAGATATGGGAGGAGATAGTGAACAGGCAGTATAACTTTGAACGAGGTGAGATAGAAGTGGAGTATTTGAAGACACTGAAGATGGAGAATGTTGTGGAGTTTTACGAGGTTTGTTTGCTTTTTATCAGCGACTTGTTCTTCTTTTGAAAGAGTTTTTGGATGAAATTGTGACTTTCTGTCTTTGCAGAAGTCTTTGATTTCTTGCTTCAAAGTTAACAGAACTGTAAACTGTGAAAAACAAAGTTTTGAAATTCGAAACTCCCCCCTTGTGAATTGATATTGAGATGGACCTCATTTGAGTCTGCAATGTTGAAGACAGCTCGATGAATTTTTTGTTTTGTCTTTTGCCGACATGAATGTGTCATCTGCTAAGGCAAACAACGATGAAACTCGCTGAGGCCTGTATGCTGCTTGAAATCCTTGATCTTCTTTGCAGGACGACCGCTCGATCCAAGGTTCTCACTCATCCTGGAATGTCCTAGATTTTGTTTTTGTCTTTTTGTCTGGGCTGTCCTGGAATTTGAATTGTGTCCTGGAGATTCCAGGAATATTTTGTTTATGTTTTATTTTTGTGGAAATGACTGCAATTCCGGTCCACAGAAGTAGAACATTGCTGAATTAAGCCAAGTCTTCATTTTATGCATGGTTTTCCATCCCAATTTGTGATGACATGATAGGCAGTATGCAGGGCTCCCACCGGGTTACTAAAAGTTACTTTTTTGAAAAGCAGTTCCTAAAAGTTACTTTTTTGCTGCAAAAGTTACCATCAGTTACTTTTTTTGCGATCTGTGCATTTTGTAACTGCAAAATATTCACTGCATACAGTTTGCATATCGATTTCATGCGTTCTTTTTTGCACGAATGGTTCTACCAAACAAAGCCTGTTACAGAAAATATCTGCGGCTATTTTTTGTGGAAATGTTGATTTCAATCTGATCACAGGTGTTTTCATCGGAACCTGTTTTGAGCATTCTCTGCTTCAGGAAAACGATTGATTTGTTGTTGCTTCAAATTTCATTGTGAGTTCTTCTGGAGCCAGAGGGAGGCCAAAACTAGCCATCAAACAATAATTGAAACTTGCCAATCTTCTTTGGTTTCCAAGGGCGGCAGCGAGTGGAAATCCTCAAGTCAAGTTTGAAGGAGCACAAGGATCTTTTGATCTCTTAATGAGGTGGAAAGTCACATAGCAACTGTTGTCTGAAGCCAGTTCAATGCTGAACTTGCAGTTCAGAAAAAGGACTGCATGGAAATTGAGCTTGCGTGGTCTATGTTAGATGCTGCAGAGCAGAAGAGGCAGGAAGATTAGAAGAAAAATGTAATTAAGAAACTGACACCCTCAATAAAAAGTGGACAAAGGGAAATCGGATGTGTTCATCAGCTTTTTTGTTCTGGTGAAAAATAAGAAAGCGTGATCAAAAGAATTTATCGAACATTTCAATGACTCAGTTGCAATTGTTTTGTTGCATAGACCTTGAACTTTTGTAACAGCAAGAGATCGCTATAAGCGGGGTGGAAACTTGGAGAATTTGGAACAGCAAACGAAAACTCACTCGACGATTAGTTCTTCATTTGAAGGCAGCGGAGCTGACATTTCAGAGACATCCTGCTCTCCATTGACGAAGACAACTACTTCTTATGGATCAGCGTAGCAGACGACGGCTGAAACTTCACGGTTGGAGTTTCGGCCATCATCTACTCATCTGCTACGCTGATCCATTTGTTGGCTTCATCTTGTGGAGAGCGGGATGCCTCCGAAATGTCAGCTCCTCTGCCTTCAAATGGAGAACAAATCGTCGAGTGAGTTTTTGTTTATTTTCGTAATCTTATTTTAAAACCAAAAAATGAGCAACTTTATCTGGTGGCTGTACGTGTGGTGGATTACTTTCTTTTTGCTTTGCTTTATAATTATTTCAAAAAGTCCAAGAAACAGTGAAATGTAATTTTCTATGCTAAAGTGGTTACTTTACTATTCGTTACTCTTTTTGCTGCGAGCGAGTTACTTTGTTACTTTTTTGTTTTTGGAGTTACTTTTTTTACTATTTTGAAGAAAAAATGAGTGGGAGCCCTGAGTATGTCTTCGTCTCATGCCAAATACGAGGCAATGCTGTCTTCTCTGCCTAAAGAAAGACTGCTTTGCAGGAAAGGCGAATTTTACTCCAACTCAAATCACTTCCGTTCCCATAGCTCTGAAGGGAGCAAAATGCAAGTTGGTGTCACATGTCAGCTGATTTTGAAAGTGTACAGTGAGACTGCCAGCCTTATTTATTTTGTTGCCAGGAACCATTTTCCAATGTCTCAACCAAGACTTACAGCAAATTTCACATTTTGGACACATTCTTTGCAAAACTGGATGATGGGCAAGGCTGTTACGCTTCACGGTTTTGAAATCAAATTTTCAAGACACATTCATCCACTGAATGGCCATGGTTTTTTATTTATCTCTTCCACCCACTGAATTGGCTTTTTTGTTTTTATTTATCTTTTGGCTGTGTCACTGTGACAACATTGTATTTAGACCCAGCTATAAATCTGGCTGGATGTATGTTCCTTTTGCGATTTTCTTTGTCGGCAAGTACTTTATGCTTTTCGTGGTGGGGACAATTTTCACCTCATGCTTATGCTTACAAGTTGCATTACCAATCTGTTTCCACCTCATCTTCCAAATTTAAAAATCCGCTCTTGAAGGCAGTGCCGTGGAATGGAATTAACAATTTCAATCATCAAAGGTTTGCCGAAAAGCTGAATCACAGTCTCCCCTCCAATTGGTCAAGCTTACTGGATGGAAAATTGCTGTTTGCAATAGTTTTATGTGGCCCTGGAACTGAACGTCGCAGCACAAAGAAAATGTATCAAAATGTTTTCTTCTCTAATGATAATTGTTCCTTTTTATTCAGACTTTTATATCGAGTAAGGAGTCCAAAGAGGCGTAATCTTTCAATTCACGTCGTTTCAACAGCTCCTGGTGGGGCAGGAAAGATAAACGTTGAGGCAATAAGTGGTCCACACGCTGCAGTTGATCGTATCGCACCAGGAAATGCAAGCAAAAGGCCACGCTTGGCTGAGGTTAGTTCACAAAATAAAAAATTAAATTATTTGAACATTTCTTTTTCTCATACTGTTTGTTGCAAAAATTCACATTTTTGGAGAGAAGTGGAGGTCTCGAATTGTTTGCTAGGTTACACTTAAGCCTCGCCTGTTAAGAAAATCTGTTTACCCCACTTTGAGTTCACAAATTGATTGGGTTTTTAGAGGAGATTAGTAAAAATGATTCATGTGTTGCCTAAAAGTGTTGTTGCCTTGCTAAAAATGATGATGTTGCCTTGGAGTTGTTCATGTCTGATAGCTGTTCTTACTCCACATTCAACAAGATTAAAAGGTTCGCTTCCAGGGAAGCCATAGTTTTTGTCTTTAGCTTTCTAGCTTTCTAGCTTGGCAACCTGATCAAATTTAAAAGTGGCATGTGTGGAAGATGTGAGATAAGTGATGAGGAGAGTGATTCATGTCAAATTTGGTGCAATGAAAACGGTTAGCAATTTCCGATGATGACAGGGTTTCTATAAATATCTCTTGGAGTTTTCAACCAAAAAGTATGCTATCTGAACTGCAGTTTCTGCTCTGTCTGATCTTTGCACCAATGTGACAGGGTTCTGAGAGAGAAGCAGTGCATGGAAATCCAAAATTCCTTTCGTTGTTGCTAACGCCATTGCCACAATTATTGGCTACTCTTTTGCCACATTTTGAAGTATTACGTGATTATGAAAAGGATTTTATGATGCAAGATAGGTGGTCAGGATTTAACGTGACACATCGGGGTGGCATTCAACAAGGAATTCAATTCTCATAGCAATTCTCATGGCCATGATTTTCATGGCCATTCGATTCTCAATTCATTCTCAATTCATTTTCTCAATCCATTTTCTCAATTCAATTCAATTCATTTTCTCAATTCATTGAGAATTCTCATTCATTCAATTCTGGGGAGCGCCGTGGCCTAAGTTTCTCGACACTGCTCCCTGTTAAGAGAGGTCGGATGGCTGTATATCGGCTATCCGGCCCTTGGAGCGGCAGATTTTTCATTTAGATATGCACCCCCCGCTCCAAGGCCTGATTCCCCCCGCAAGGCGGCAGGCTCTCAACCAAAAAGGCCACGGGGGGACCGATGGTTCCCCTCCCCAAAACCCCTCCCTTTCACTGCGGTGAGCCGCGGTGGGGAGCCTGCTACTGTATTTGTTGATTTCTTTTCTTCTGTATGGATTTTGTGCTCCCACGTTCCTGTTTTCCCCGCGTGCTCACACTGTGTGTGACCTCGTACAGGAACGGCTCTGTGGGTGCCGGGGGAAGGAAAATGGAGGAGTGGTCGGACGGAGGGGCTTTGAAAACAAGGCCCCCGCATCCGCGAAAGTGAGATAGGTCTGTTTTGTACTTCTTTCTTTGAACTGCTGTTTGTATTTTAACAAATAACTTCAATTAAAAGGAGCCCGTGTGTCTGCTGGATTAGCAGGCGCACCTTCCCCGTGTTTTCTTTGTGCCGTCTTTGTCTCGTCCCCCTCCTCAGGATGGGACACCCATGACCACTTGAGAGAGGTTATTAATTGTATGCATGCTTCGTGTCACCACAGTACTCCACTTACCAAAGGACCCGCGGCGGCCATGAGTACTGCTTGGCGATCTGAACATCTGAATTCTCATTCATTCAATTCTCATGGCAATTCTCAACACAAATCCTCTTTTACGCCTTGTAGATCCTTTGGAGATAAGGCTGACGTCAAAGGGGGACATACAATGGCACGGCTACGAATAGGGTTATTTTCTGAAATTGTTTTCGTGCAAATGTGCAATTTTGCCCCCCCCCCGTATAAAAGACTTAAGCTAGAATGTTTACACCCTTCCACGATAACTTCATCAGCATTGTTAGCAGCACTGTCCACTGTCAGTTTCGGATTAGGCAGTTTTCAGTGTTTGGATAGGGGTACCATTGGAAAAAGAACAGGGTACCCTCTTGAGCATCTCTGGTTGCAGTGATAAGTGACATACGTGAACGGTCGCATAACCTCATTTCCACTCACACCCATTAGCGCTTTAGCACTGCTGTCAATTTAGCAGATGGGTGAACGCTTCCCAGAAATGGAAAAGGAATAGCGTCGTAATTAGAAATTAAAGTTTCACAACACCAATCTAGCCATCGAATTGGATGCTGATTTCAAGCTGAGTGTGATTGCTAATGGAGAGATTGGCTAACGGTGAAGGTATACATTCAGCGGCAGAATTTCGGAAGCTTTGATTCAAGTCGGAAACCCAGTTGACGTTGCCATGGAAACCGTTTCATTTGTTTTGCGACTGACGGATGATGTGAAAAGATGCCAGTCTGTTCTCCAATTTTTGACTTTTCACCCCGTACCTCAGAAACCACTTGACTTGACCTAATGAGTTGAAATTTTGCGTGAGAGACCGAACAGATAAGCCCTAACAGACAGCTAAATTTGAGCAAAAACTGATTATAAATACGGAACTTGAAATTTTGACCCTTCACGTTTCGTAGTAGTATTGAAATGGGATTCTGAGCAAAAAATTAAAAAGTGCAATCCTATACAGGGTGGTTTTTTTTTAAAGTATCACTGGTTTTCGGCTTTGCGGTGCAGTATTTTGGCCACGAGTTGCTATTTTGCTGCCACAGCACTAATGGACGGGCGAAATTGCTCACGTGTAAACAAGCCTTAGAACACCTGCATATTTTGTCAGCTTCATGGCCAACTCAAAGATTTTCATCAGCCTTTAATTTGGGGAGAAAAATGAGCATGGAATGAAAATAAAAATTCCACTTCCAGAATGCATGACGGATCACCTCTGCAGATCAATTAAACATGGTGTAACCGAAGTCATTTGTATAAAAACCCATAAAACAAAAGCATAAATTCAAGGTTGAACTTTACCATTGGCATTTATCGCCGCATTTTCAACCGCTGCATGTCAAGCCTCCGCCACTCCATTGCTGCAGCATCTGCCGCATCGGCTGCATTTCGAGCTGCCAATCAGTGACGAAGCAGAGATTCTCAACTTTTTGGTGGTTTAATTTTCGATCACGAGTGATTCTTGCTTTCTTTCTTATACTCACTCGGTTTTTTAGATACTTTTTTTCTTTGAACGACATGCGTAACAATGGCAGAAAACACGGCACGAGATGAGCGGATGCGGTGGCTGGAGATAGGGCGGATTGACGTGTGGCGGTTGATGATGCTACGACTCAAGATGCGCGGCGGTAGTTGCCCACTGTTTAGTTTAACCAATTTCAACTCAGGCCTATTGATTTTTTAAACATTTGTTTACAAATGGCGTAGCTCAGATTGCTCACTTGTGTGCAAATTTTTTTGCAAGCCTTTGTTTGGCCTTGCACCCTGCCCTGTGTTATGGCATCTGAATTACGTTGGCGAAACTTCAACATCGTGACCATGCAGCGCCGTTGATAATATGTATCTTTTCGGCAACAGGCAGAAATTTTGTTGAATTCTGCCCATTCATTGTGATTCTTTGAACCAAGTGAGTCGTGTTTTTGAAGTAAAATGGGCTAATTCGGTCAAAACGAGCTTGTCATTCATTCTTTGAACTGAGAAGGGTTAATCGTAACACCCTGTGCTCTGCTCGAACCTCGATTTACTCGCTCACTCAGGTAGCGGACGCTTCGATTTTTGGTATGCATCCTCACCTGCATACCTGATTGCACGTGCGTTCATTGCGGCGATCACTTCAAACAAGGCATCACTCCAACTCGTTGGAGTGATGCCTTGTTTAAACTTGTCGCTAGCTTCGCACGTGCTATGATTGGCGGGGAAAAATTCATGCAGCATTCATTGGCCGGTCAAATTGAACAACATTCATTGTGGAAAACGTTTCCGATAGCCGAACATGTGTTTCGGTGATGTGGGCCCACTTGAAAACGCAAAATATTTCTTGTGGATGCAAGTTTGGAGTTTAAGCATGTTGCGCGAGATCATGACTCACTAAGGCGCATTTAAACGGTCGAACTCTGTTGTCGAATTTGTGTGAAAAGATACTGTCGGTGAAAACGAGATTTTTGATGTGAGCTGACTGAAAACTGATAAGAGTGATACTTTTAAAATATCCACCCTGTAGAATAAAAGTTTCACATTTTTGAATCGATCGCAGAGAAAAATTAATCAGCTCTTCGTTTCCATAAATGATAGAAAAATTCCAAATTTGGGCTAAATCCGTTGAAAACTTTTTGAGTTATCGATTTGCAACGAAAATCGACGATTTAAAACAGGGCTTCTAGGACAAAAAAGCTCCCCGTTTCCCATTAGGGAAGTACTGAATTGAGTTCCACGTTTTGGTTATTGAGTTCCACGTTTTGGAACAGTTCATCGATTAGTCACAAACAACAGGTCAGTCATTCATAATCAAGGTCAGTGCCGGATTTCCCAATGGACCGACTGGACCTGGGTCCAGGGGCCCCCGTCCTCTGAGGGCCCCACTCGGGCAGCTTTTTGTTCCCAGTTTCTTTTTTCCCAGTTTGGCCGCAAAATATCCTTTTTTGCTTTCAATTTTCCTTGAAAGTACCAGAGTTCAGTAGGGGCCCTTGGCTACTGCTGAGGGCCTGCCGGGGCGGCCTCTTTTTGCTCTGTTTGCATAGAAAATCCTCGTCTTGCTTTCGATTCCCCCCCAAAGACAACTAGTGCAGTGGGGGCCACGGTTTCAATGGGCCCCAGCCGGGGCCCTTTGTGTCCATTTTCTCTCTTTTTCAGTTTGGCCTACAAAATCCTTTTTTTTTTCTTTAGATTTTCCTCCAAAGTATCAGTTCAATAGAGGGCCCCCAGTCTCCAAAGGCCCTAACCGGGCAGCCTTTTTTTCATTCATATTGTCAACAAAATCCTTTTTTGTTTCCGATTTTCTGCCAGAGTTCGAAAGAAATCTGTTTGAAAAATACAAAATCGAAAATTGAGTTTTTAATTGTTCAGGGGGGTCAGGGTCAGGGGGTCTCTTAAAAAACTGGGTCCAGGGCCCCAGATTACCTAAATCCGGCACTGATCAACGTAATGGTACTGATTAGGCAATGGTGTTATGCACTTCTGTGCTGCTAGATTTAACCAACAACAAACAAACGTACCTGAATATTTTGTGGCTCTGGCTGAGCAGATGACACTACAAGCAACGATCCATAATTTTTCAAATGCTAGTGACAGACAACATTCACAAAGTAATCGTAAATCAATCATTTTCACAGAGCAGCAGAAAGTGTCCTGCAACGCAACACAACATCAGAAAGTGTCCTTCCTGCAATGCAGCAGCAGAATGTATCCTGCACCACAAAAGCATCAAGTATCCTACAGCAAAACAGCATGAAAATATCCTACAGCAAAACAGCAGAAAGGATCCTGCAACAAAACAGCATAAAGTATCCTGCAACAAAACAGCAAAAAGGATCCTCCAATAAAGTAGCATAAAGTATCCTGTAACAAAACAGCAGAAAGGATCCTGCAACAAAACAGCAGAAAGGATCCTGCAACAAAACAGCATAAAGTATCCTGAGTGCAAAACAACAGCAGAAAGTATCCTGCAAACAAAACAACATAAAGAATCCCACAACAAAACAGCATAAAGTATCCAACAACAACAAACCACCAGAAAGGATCCTGCAACAAAACAGCATAAGGTATCCTGCAACATAACAGCATAATGTATCCTGCAATAAAACAGCATGAAGTATCCTGCAACAAAACAGCATAAAGTATCCTGCAACAAAACAGCAGAAAGTATCCTGCAACAAAACAGCAGAAAGTATCCAGAAACAATATATCATTATGTATCCTGCAGCAAAACAGCTTAAAGTATCCTGCAGCAAAACAGCAAAAGGTATCCTGCAACAAAACAGCTGAAGGGATCCTGCAACCCGGTGAGATTGTAGTCAGACGTTTTGCCATGCCTACCACGTGTAAAAACAAATTAGAGTGTACTTTGTCAGACCACCACATTAGGACTGTCACCCTACCAACCATGAAGATACTTCCAGCGTTCAAAAACTGCCAGGAATTGAATATGTGCTCAAGAAGTTCACATTGACGAATGGCGAGACCTTAAAGATCATTGGGAAGTAGCATCATATTCGTGACTCCAAAAAAAAAATACGGGCAAATTTCAGCCATGCCTGGAATGTTGTGAGACCAAAGTCTCGACTGAATCCCCGGATCATTGCTGGGCCAGGAACCCTGGCCGTTGGACTCGGAAGGGAGACCAAGATCATGGAAATCATTTGGCCTGACGACTGCACAAACTTCAAAGAGGCCACCGGTGGCATCCACATCTCACATCAAGAAGCACCCCTTTTCTTCCCTCCCAAAAGCAGCAACAAAGAATCAAAGAGGTCTTCAATTTCGGAAATCCAACAGAATTCGTCGTTGACATCATAGAGATTGGGATGTGTCCAATGCAAACCTGTCGTCTGCTCATCCCAAGCCAGTGAGAATGTATCTTGTCCTGTTGAGGTTGTTGTGTCCAGGTTACGAAATCTTTTCAGGTATATTTTTAAGTTTTTCTTGTGTTATTGGATATGCGGTGTGTTGCATCGATGTTTAACTGCTGCAGTGTCATGCCTTCTGAAAGTTTCAGTACTATTTTGTTCGATTTGTGTTATTTTAATTTGGTTATCCTTTTTTCTTCTCTCTCAGCCCAAACGAATAAACGATATTGCGGCATTCAAAAGTGTCGTGCCTTTTCTGCGGAGAACCCAGTCGTACATCGAACTGGAAGACTACCCAGTTGGTATCAACTGAAAAAAACGAATTGTAAGCGGTCTGTGTGAATGACAGTCGGGTTGAAGCCGAACTTTTGTGTTGTGATCATCACTCTGCAAGTCACTTTGGTTCTTGAGCGCACAATGAAGCTTCAATTTACGAGCTTGTCTTCCGACAGTTTGTCTTCCGACATTTTTGTAGCTGTTTTGTTTTAGTTTGCCTTTGTAATCATTGTGATAGCATGTTCACAGGTGCAGAAGTTATCTTTTTTGAAATTTATTTTGACAAATATTAATTTCGAATTTTTCCAATTGGTTTTCCACCGGCATCGATTTCATCCAAAGGGATCGAGGTTCTTGTTTATTTTGAGCACTCTATTTTTATTACACTAAAATTTTGGCCTGCGAGTATTCATATAGCTTGTTTTCATAGAAGCAGGACAATTGACCGTGTAACCACACCTGTGATGGAAGTGTCACTCTCCTTAAAAGTACTGAAATTTCATTATTCCCCATGACATTTTAAAAGCTGGATCCGACTCTGCAATACAATATCCAAGTTTTGATAATTTTCAATTTCAAACAGCTTCAAACAGCTGCAACTGTTCCATGGGAACCAGGGTCCGGATCCACATCTGAATCCAGACCTGGGGTACATATCGATTCACAAAACTAGTTGGATTTCAATGTAAGATTACAGAGTGTTGGGATTACTGATTCCGAAAATGAAACAGCCGAAAACGGATCAGCATTTCCATGGCTATCGTGATTTGATTGTTATGATTTCCTTTTTGCCGAATTTTGCAAAAGTTGTCGTAAGCGGTGTGATAACAGGGTAGTGTCAAGTGAAGGTAGCCAGCAGCGCACACGTTGTGGCTTGCACCGGTTCCCATCAGCACACAGAAGTTAAGCAACGTTGGGCCTGGATAGTGTTTGGATGGGAGACCACCCTTGTACCCCAGGTTGTGCTGCTAGAAGGGGCTTAGTGGCCAAGTCCCTCGTCTCCTTCGGATGAGACGTTGAGCAGGAGGTCCCGTGTTCAGCATCACACTATGCACGTTAAAGGACACCTAGCTCCAGTCCAAGAGAGGCTGGCAGGTAACAATACACAGAAGCCACACAATTTCGATATAGTGCTGTCCAGTCATCCTGCGGGTTGGCAATAGCCGGAAAACTGGTGGCACAGATGGCTGTGGTTTCGGCCTGGAGCGATGTGGGGTGCAGTGCTGGAGCAGATGCACTGACCAGTGTATGCCGGTACCCCAATGAAATCCTAATTGAACCGACCACAGTAACACTGCACAATGCAAAAACTCCCCCTGCCACATGCCTGAAGGCGTTCGCAGGTGAAAAATAAAAAAAGGTATTCTAATCTAATTGGGCACAGTCCACTTGATTTGAACATTCGACATTTTTTTTATTTTATATCTACCTGTTGTTCATTTTAAGAAAACATTAGGCCCCCTACTTGTTCATCGTTAACAAGGTGAATTGAATTACTGAAATGGAAATTGAATGATAATTTAAATTCCACTTAAAAATTTGCAACATAACCTCAATAAAAATTGATGGAGGACACGTTTGGTCGAATTCTAGCTCAGTTTCCACCTCAAACCTTGGTCATACGAACAAGCAGACAATAATTTATCAATCAGTATCTGTTGAAAGATGAATGGAGCCATTGGCCACTATGAAAGCTACGAAACGACTATTGAAAAGTCATACATTGCACTATCGAGAATTGTCGACTATTGCCAGATCATTTCTGGTTACAATATCAGCGAACAATCAGTAGCTTCGGAAATTTTCATTAGAAACATTTGTTCAACTAAAAGTTCAAGCCTAAACTGAAAACATCGGGATTTTGGCATGAAACTCGTATTAGGAAAAGAATCTGCCACGGGTTGGACTGGAACTGTGGGGACGGGACGACTGTGGGCACTGTCCACAGATGTGACAACAATTGGCAACATGCTTGAATTTGGAGAAGACAATAGGTTGTGCTAATGTGTCATGTACAGTGGCGACCGAATTGCCTTTCCCATACACAGAACAAATAAATTGCTATCGTTCAGATTTTAGTAAAAACAACATGCTGCAGAAATTAAAGAGCCTCTGTTATAACCGAGGTCAAAATCTGATAAACCTCAAGAGTTTGCTGCACTCTGGCGCTTTAATTTGTACAGCCTACATAAGAGTATAATGAAAGAAAAAAGTTTCGGAGGCAACAGTAAAATGGGAAAAGAAAAACACATGTGCGAGTACATTAATTCCGTCAACAGATTGCAAGATGTTGGTTTTCTGAACCAAACAACAATTGCAGTGAGGCAGCTCAATTCATATTATGCATGAGCCTTCAGTGATTCCTTTTCAATGAATGATTCCATTGAATGATTTACCTTTTTCTGTGAATGATTCCCCTCAGTGAATGATTCCATTCAATGATTGATTCCTTTTAGTGATTCCTTTTCAATGAATGATTCCATTCAATAATTTACCTTTTTCTGTGCATGATTCCCCTCAGTGAATGATTCCATTCAATGATTGATTCCTTTCAGTGATTCCTTTTCATTGAATGATTCCATTCAATAATTTACCTTTTTCTGTGAATGATTCCCCTCAGTGAATGATTCCATTGAATGACTGATTCCTTTCAGTGATTCCTTTTCAATGAATCATTCCTTTTCAATGATACCTTTTTCTGTGAATGATTCCCCTCAGTGAATGATTCCATTCAATGATTGATTCCTTTCAGTGATTCCTTTTCAATGAATGATTCTTTTCAATGATACCTTTTTCTGTGAATGATTCCCCTCAGTGAATGACTCCATTCAATGATTGATTCCTTTCAGTGATTCCTTTGAATAATTCCATTCAATAATTTTCCTTTTTCTGTGAATGATTCCCCACAGTGAATGATTCCATTCAATGATTGATTCCTTTCAGTGATTCATTTTCAATGGATGATTCCCTTCAATTGTTCTTTTTCCCATTGTCTTCAATGATTCCAATCCAATTTCTTTGTCTTATAAATTAAAAGCAGCATTTTATTTTCACAGAATATCCTTCAATTTTTTGTCTTTCTTGCTTGAAAAAGCATGGTTCTGATGAAATAAAATAATGAATTCCTGATGCAAAAAAATGACTGGAAGCCAGGTGCCATACTTGCCCTTTTTTGGTGTGAGATGTGGCAGAAATAAAACCAATAAAAAATCGCCACGGGTGAAAATAGGCGTTAAAACTGCAACCGCGTCCGGATCAGTTGGGTCCTTCTTCCTGCTCCAGTTCTTCCGTTGATTCAGTCATTTTTGGTTAAATTAAACCCTCACTCTCAATTGAATTAATTTCTTTTACCTGAAGGTGGCCTTTACTTTACAATAGAAATAAAAGTGTCCCACTTTTTGCATTTGTTGTACGAAATGTGGCACTTTTATTTCAACTTGATTATGATAACGCAGCAACAGCTAAATGGAAAAAACATGTATGTGGATACGTAAATATTTCTATCACTGTACAAATGAAAGGAAGTTATCTTTACCTGCAATTGAAGCAAGTGCATCACGAATGGTTTGAATAAAATTCATCATGATTCTGGTCAGTTAGGCTGTGTCCGTTCTTAGAAGTACAGTCACAGAAACAATAATGAATCCTTTAATACAAGTACCTACATTGAATCATTGGAGTCATTATTGTTTCTGTGCTGTACATCCCCTTGAGAGAATGCCTGCAGCCATGGCAGGCACGGCATATCCATGATAGATGCCAGACATGTGCAGTCACACAAACAATACTGACTCCCATAATTCAATGTGGGTTCCTACTGGTATTGAGGGAGTCAGTATTGTTTCTGTGAGTGTACATGAATGCATAACCGTTTCATATTCACATGTTTCAGATGGCATTTTACACTTCCACCAAAGCAGTGTTTCTGTCCAGTGTTCACCCATTTATTTGTGAATTCAAGGGGTTGACATGTGTGAATTGAACTCAATGGCTTGTCACAGAAGCGGCTTGAAGGGTTCGGAAAAAGGGTTTCATCGAAGACTCCCTTGCCAGCACCTTATTTGGCTAGCAGTTCTCAGGGGCTGGAAGGAGGTTTTCATCCGGCCTTCGTGCTGGGTTTTCCTCCATGCATTTTGTCACGCCCCCCTTGCTCTCACCCATCGATCTTCTTGATTCTCTGCTCTGCTCCTGAAGAAGCATCCCTGGGTGGACCCACCATTACTTTTGCTAACGGACATGGCCCATCTGTCACATTGTCAATTTTGTTTATTTTTGTACTCTTGGTCGAATGAATGCCTCTGATTGTCACCGGAAAAATTTTGTGAAACTCGCTTTTTGCGAACACTGTTGTGCTCTTTTGCAGATCAGCAGATGGTACTAAAATACCAAAATTGAAGTCAAAGGTCAACTCTATAATCTTATTCTTTCAAAACTGGCAATGCGGAATCATTTATAGCATCTTCATTCAAAACACCATTCTCTTTTGGCACACAATTCGCAATACAAAATAATATTCACAAAATGGGAAGTTTTCGGATTGGAATTATTGATGAATTGGCTACGCTTCACATCACTTCACCCTTCAGTAGTTTCCTGTCGAAAAGGTACTCGCCAAACATTCCGTTGTCCTTCATCAGCTTCTCAAGTGTGCTCAACTTTCCAGCAATGTCACGCATCGAATGATACTGTTCACCCAGATAATCTGTTGTTATGTAGTCCACCATCTGGAAAACACGAGTGGAACAATGAAGAAACCAGTTTTAGATTTTCTGCAAACATGAAGAATAGTTACAGCTTGGTGGAACTGTGTCCTTTTCTGACACGAGACGTTCTGAGATTGGCATGACATCTCTCAGCTGCTGTTGAGGGAGTTGCGAAGTGACAGACAAAGGAACCACAACCACCTCAAAAATAGCAAAACCTAAAGAGCTGTTGAGGAAGTTGAACTAGGGCAGCATTTGTAGTCTGTTCAATTAACCAAGATCTGATCAACAACCTCATGAATTCAAAATTATGTCACGTGATTAAATCAGAAACCATCTTCAGACTTATTTTTCACGATTGAAAAACATTTCAGAGAAGCTTGGAAGGAATAATGCTCCAAGCCTGAATGAAGTTTCTGAAATTTGAGGAAATTTGATTTGATGGAAATTTAACTCAAACCATAACAGGACAGCTAATATTTGGCATAAACATCTGCCGAACTCGAAACATATCTCTGTGTTTACAAACATTAACGTAACACATCTCTGGGAGTTTTATTTTTGTATTTTTGATTTTTTCCAATAATTTTGTCTTTTCGAGCAGGTTTAAGTGTCGTCAAAACTGATCGGTGTCATGTGTCGTGTCATCTCGTTGCTCTTATGCTTCCAGCCAAAGAATCGCACACCTTTATCGCACGATAATCGCCATTGCAATAAAATTGGAAAAAACAGTAAGGTTTACTAACGTGATAGTCGTGACCCTTGTCTGCATTTAGAGATTTGCCATCTTCATGCCCGTGACCTTCACAAACCTGGCCAAGTCTGATCAACTTATCTGTCACCTCCTTTTCCAAACGCAGGGCATCTGTCAATGCTTGGTGGCCATTCTTCCAGGTGTTGCCCCTCGGGACCTGGAAAATCCAACCAATTTAGGCGTTTATCAGAGCTGTCACGACACGTGCAATGTTAACTGAAAGATGCATCATTAGGACCGGTGAGCATCTTTCGTAAGGGCCCCAAATTGTGGAGGGATTGATCCAGATGATTTTACACTCCTGAGAAGTCGGAAACTGTTATAGTGTTTGGACTTATAGTGTTTGGCTGGAGTCTGAGGTATGGTATATTTTGGAAAAAAAGATTTTCCTGTTTTTTCTCCGGAATTATAATTTCCCTCCCCACAAACCTGTTCCTCTCCGCTCTCAATTCTGTCAAAATCTCAACACCTCCAATTGTCTCATAAGTTTTTGCAACAAAATGAAAGATTGCACAAAAAACATGGAAGGCCAATTGTGCAAGGCCTTACATTGCTCGTTTAGTGGCGGCGGAATTAATGTGCTCATACTTGTAAAAAATTGCGACTGTTCAGATTTTAGAAAAAATACATGCTGCACATTTTTGAGATCCTCGTAAACAGGCGAGGCCAAAATCTGACACCTGTAGTTTTCTCTTGTTGCAATCTGGCGCAAATTTCTACCGTCTGCACAAGAGAAAAAAGAAAGAAAAGAAGTTTCGGAGACAAAAGTTAAATGGGGAAAAACACATGCATGATTACATTAATTCCGTCGCTACTATACCCCTCCGCACTCACTAATTGTGATTGGCACATGATTTAGATATTCAAAAGTTTACACCTTGGCGTTTCTGTTTGTCTTGCATTTCATTTCAAGATTACTGCAGACCAAATCAAAACCTCATTTTGTCCACCTCAAGTATCAGAAAAACAACTTTTGACAATATGTCGACGTGATTAAACAATAGTGCTTACAATAGTTTTTCCACTGATTCCATCGTATGAAGCACCACGGAGCAAGAGATAGTCGATCAATTTGATTGCGTGGAGTCTTTCTTCGGAGGCATTCTCGAAGAAAAAGTTGGACAACCCTAGCCGATTGATGACATCTCGACCGAAGTGTGCTGCCTGAAGAGATGGGATCAAAAAAAAAACAAACGAATCAAAGAATAATCGAAACGAAATGGATTTCATTCAGGGAAATTAACTAACTTTGACAGGCATTTTTGTCGCTTTTGAAAATGGCAAGGCAGGGGCAAACATTTGCTTCGGAGCAAATTTTATTTCTGACATCATCTCTGATTCGTTGTAACCAGCCGTGACTGCGAACTGATGAGAAAGGAGTCGAACCTTCCATGAATGGAAGAAAATAATTCCTCTGGTAGGTACCCAGTGCACAGTCTGCACTTCCATTGTGATACCAAACAAGAGTTCCCGGAACCATTTTCCTGGTCAAACTCTATTTTGGTCTGGCTTTGTACCTTTGGCAAATTCTAATGCCCACTTCACAAAAAAATCGTCAAATACCGACGTGCATACAGATAAGCGCTATTATCTCCGAACATTGGCGACAGGTCGTCTCCGCAGCGATTACGCGAAAAGGCGAATCTGTCGCCTCTTCTTCGAAGATTTCGTTTGTTTTTTTTTTAAAATATTGACAAATAATAATGATCGAGAAAAAATTGCTTTTGAAAGAGCGTGCAGGGTGCTCGGCAGGTCGAGAGTTGGAGTACCGGAAGTTTGTCGAAAAGGCAAACCTGCTGGTGCTGTCGCAGCATGTTTGTGAAGGGACCTGCGCTTGAGCTTGTCTTCGCGCGCTGCACATGCAGCGCACCTCTTTGGAGGTTCAGACCTCTTCACGGAACGGCCAAAAGTTCGGTCTTCCTATGGCCAAAACGTCCAAAAAAAACTTCCTTGGCCCTGGCCAAAAAAACGGCCAAATCGGCCGTTCGGCGCACGTGATTATTTCCAAGTTGAGAATTTTTATTCTTCCTGATGCAAGAAGAAAAGGACATATTCACTCCCAGATGACTCTCACCCACAGACTTCGGAATAACTTTCTTGATCTCATCAGCGAAATTCCGTCAATTTCGGGCAATTTAGGATAGTCTGTTATGTTTTGGAAAGGTTGTAGTTGTTATTCTGCGTTTTGCTCGAGCAGAAATTGTCTCAAGCAGTTCTGCAAAGTGAAAGGGGCTGGGCGCTTTAATTTGAACGTTATGAAATAGGCCGTTGCGATCGAGTGATATTTTTGAACAACACAATTTATTGCTTTCATTGGCACACCCCGAAAGCTAACTGGCAAGACATCAGAAAAGGAGTTGAAATGATGGGCGAAATTCTTGTTGTTGGGTGTCAATTTCATCTGGTTCTGAATAAAAAACGGTGTGCTGCATGGATGACTTCCGAGCGCCTCTTGCCTCACTGCCAGAAAAGGGTCCAAAACAAATACTGAACCTCAAAAAACGGTTTCCTATACCTTTTTTTATTCCCAAAGACTGAAATTTTTCGTTGTTTTTTTATTCATGATCATCTTGCGAGAAATTGCCCCTTCGCGGCCCAACATGGATGCAGAAGTTCAAACACAATGACAACATCAGTTGTTTTTGTAAAAAAAAAAAGATTCTGTTTCATTTGTGGAACTTTTTGGCATTCATGCGGTCACGGAATTCTGGGTCGCAAGGAGTGGGGTGCTGCAGCCATTTTGTCCGGAAATTGATCTTTTGGAGCCTTCCATGGGGCGAAGAAGGGGTCGGATCATATTGAGGTTTGGGTCGGAATCAACACGAGATTAGCTCCCATGATTGGTCGGTTCGAGAGGTTCCGATCTCTGGGCAAAGTTTTGGAGCATTTCAGGTTCTTCCTTTTTGATTGTATCGTAATTTGCCTGTCTATGGCTTCTTGGCCCAATCACACAGTGAAAATGAGTCACTGCAATTGCCTGCAGACGTTTCGAACTCAAAACGAAAAATGGTTGATCATTAAATCCACATAATTTGAAGCGATTTTTGCAGCGAGCGTTAATTCCTTCCATTGTAACATCGAATTTCTTTTGAATGCTACTGTTCGCTCCTTTGGTGTTGCATTTCAAGCATTGCAGCGATTTTTTAATCGAAAGGCCAGAGCTGGAGAACACAATCGCAAAGTGATTCCAAGTTTTGTTGCACCATGTACGTTTTCGACTCCTCGTAAATTCCACTGTGTTCGTTCCATTGACCTGGATTGCGCAAAAAGCGAAAAAGCATGCAAAATCAAAACGAATCAAGCCTGATATGCTCGGCTATGTTCGCCGATAAGATCGCTCATACTGTAATAAGTTGCATTCAATTCTCAGAATAGACTGGAATCGCTGCCGTCCGGCTTGAGCGGAGGTCAGGAAAGCAACGATCAGGAGTGGGTCTGAATGACACCAGGATATTCTGATCGGCGTTCACAGATTTCTCTTTCGATTTTTTTTCGAGGGATCTCCTATCAAAGATCGCTGTTTTTCACAGCTCGGCTTCCTTTGGCTTCCTTTCGTTGTGCAACTGCTATCCGAAATATGGCTTCCCCTTACTAAAAACAGACCACTCTCTAAGCTGAGGGTGAATTTGACATATGTATTCATTCCATTTGACAATTCTGTTGTTGGCTTTTGTTGCTCTGACCACATTATGTCATTTTATCTTGTCAAAATTGCCTAGTTTGATTCTGGATTATGAAAAAAGGGGCGCCATTTATCGGATTTCTCCCGGCCTTCCTTAGAAATTTTTCTTATTTGTGTATCTGGATTTGTTGAAATAAAGGACACTTACTCAGTGACTTACTTACCCACCACAAACATATATCATGCAACAAGCGATTTGAACCAATGCAGAGATATTTAGGTTATTTCTTGCACAAACGGCAAGCTTTGCGAGAAAGTGACCCGTTTTTTTTCGAAGTCAACCCAACAAGGGATGTAACATGGAAAGAAGCCGAAATTACCATTGCCAAATACGTGACAGATGCTTCCAATTCGGCCTTGATCTGTGCCTTTGCTGCGTTTACGCACTCTCTTTCCATGGTTTCGTACACATGCGAAGGAATTGGAGTTTCACCTGCAATGGAAGGATCATTCGTAGACGGCTTTAGCAATGAAACTTGACATGGAATGAAATTTGAAGAACCCTGAAAGCCTATGCTTCACTTGGGATTAGTTTTTTAATCCTTGATGCTCACGCCGCACATAACATTTTTTCCGTTGTGATGTCCGCAAAAAGGAAAATGTGAGCGAATAAATTGGTGCTTTTCTGCAATTTTTTTATGCAATTTGAAATATCCAGAATTTGAGCCAAAAGACATCGTGAGGTGCGCTTGCATTTGCATTGCGCCGAAGGAATTACATTACCCACTGAAGTGTTTTCAAAAGGAAATATTACCATTTACCAAAGAAACATGTTTGAGGCATCCGTGGATGATCCTGAAAAAAAAAGGCAGAGGCCTTTTTCTCCGCTGACTTCTGGAGATGCTCACCGTCATTTGAAACATGGAACCTTGCGTTCACCTTGAAATTCAACATTTTTATGGTGATGTGATGCCAAAAACAAACAAGTCCAAACGAAAAGGTTGATATGAAAATCGAAAGAGACGGCGCAGAAATCAAAAGCAGTGCAGAGGCAAAACACAAATCTTTGGGGGATAGTTTTGGACATCCTGATCAGGGCCGTAGCCAGCCGGGGGCCCAGGGGGCCGTGGCCCCCCCGAAATGTTTTGGTTTGTACTGGATATGATCGTGTTGGAGTCAAGAAAGAAACGCAAATGCAACTCTATCATTTCCTTCGATGAAGTTTTATTTGGGTTTTGTCTTTGTTTGCCCCGACAAAACACTTCGTCTTCTGTTTCAATGAAAATTTTCCATCACCAAAGTTTCTAGCTTTCCACACATCCATAAATATGAAGAGTGAGTACACCTGCAGGTTGCGCAAGCGCACTGGCTGCTGGCGGAAGGCAACAGTCCAAAGACATTTGCTGCTGACAACAATTTGCAAACAACCACATGCCACCTTGCTTGTGGGGCAAGCAAGGTGGCATGTGGTTGTTGAATAATTGCTACTTTAAATATTACAGTTGAATGCTATGTGATGCCGGCGGTAGTTCACGAAAATCACAATGGATAGCCTCGTGGAAATTTGGCCATGGTTGATGATGGCAACAACACTGAAAAGTCTGAATCTGGAATTGAAACCTTAAAATGGAATGATGAAGTGAGCATTGTAGAGTCCCGTTTTTTATGAGATAGCACTTGCGTGGTTGTTACTTGTTTGTGCGTGTCGTGTTAAAAAAAAGAATTAAATTGCACATTACTTGAAAAGACAACATTCAAAGACTGGTTTGATGTTGGCAATCTGTTCTGTGCAAACAGGGATAGTGGGGAAAATGCTCAGTTTTTTTAAGAATTGAGCATTCTGAGCACCATTTTGAGTTCCATTTTTTTTCAAAATTTCTTCCCCTTCGGGGAAGGGGACACCCCCTCCCCCGGCGTTTCGCTTCGCGCAATGCATCGTCCAGCGCGAATCATCCTTCGGCCCTCCCCGAAATAAATTCCTGGCTACGGCCCTGATCCTGATATGTCCAAACTTCAAACCTGCATGAAAACGTCTTCGTAGCCATTTAAGAACTAAATCCTGCATGAAAAAGTTGACGTGAATTCAGAACACTTGCATGAAAAAAACGTTTTTTTTTTTCAATGACCTCATCACATGTTCCAACGAAATTTGCAATGGCTTTTTGGGGGGAAACCTTCGGATGGTCGAAAAATGGCTAAAAATGGTATTTTTGGATTTTTAGGGTGTGTTTATGCACGAAAATCTGCTGATTCCAGTGGTGCAAACAGTTTTTTGAAATTCCATATAGTTTAGAAGTTACGGAACGAAATGCGAAGGCATCTCAATGCATTTTTACGCTATTTCGTTAATCAATCTTCAATTTACTCGGAACTAAGATTTTTCATGTTCGGCAAACTTTTGAATGCTATATCTCAGCTTGGGAACAGCACAGAAGGTTAAAAATTTGCATACTTATGTAAAAAGTGTCCTAAATTGGGTGGAATGGTCAAAATCAGACTATCATATGGTATTTTCATGATACAAGTGCATTTTGAAATTATGGCAGTAAAAATTTACCGCTTTTTGACGCGATAAGGATTAATTGAATTCGGAAGCAAAAATGAAGTTTGGCAGGAGGATGCTGACCTTTCTACCCAAATTCTGGCTCCATTTGGATCACTTTGGCGCAAACTAGAGGTGTCTAGCTCCAATGGTTTAGGCACTGCAGCGATCAAAAGTTTAGTCTACTTTTTGCGTATAAACTGGCTACAGCTGGCAAACCAGTAACACTAGGGGTGTGAAATTTTGCACAGATCTTAGTTAAACTTGACCTGAAAATGTGTGCAAAGTTTGAACCAAATCGGTTGAAAAATAAAAAAAAGTTTGCGCGAAGGTTTCCCCCCCCCTTAAAAACACACTTCCCCAACATAACTTCGAATAAAAGACGTCAATCTGAACTTACAGTTGTTTGCCATCGATGATTCAACCAAGAAGCACGTGGACATAACAACACCGATCAGCTGATACCATGATTTTGAGCGTAAAAACGGTAAAAAGGAGTGCATTTTCATGTCAAGCGAAATAATACTCGGATCTTTCTGTGTTGATGCGTCTGCTTGGACAGGCAACAAAAAGATAAAAGAAAACTAAAATAATGAGTTGGCACACTAATAATGAGTTTGACTTTTACACTAATAATTGATTCGGCTGTTTATTGGGCCAAATTCTTTTGACTATAATATGAACATTATGGTGAGAGTGGATTCGTTCTGGCGAGTGGAGCCAAATGACTCGCAAGCTCCAAAATCTCCCATATTTCAATCATTGCACTCCGCACTTCAAAATGTGTGCACGAGTTTCTTGTGGCGTGCTTTGGGGTTGTTTCTTCGCTCGAACTTTGCAGTCAACTGCTGCATATGGACACGCGAATTTCGGGAGCGTTTTCGCAACCTCAGAAACGGATGTGGAACACAGTGGATTGAGAAGGTGGAATCGCAGAGAACTCCAAGTCCAAAGCAAACCAAAAATGTGAAAAATTTGGCAAGTGTTGTTTCACCTCTCCGAAAATTTCTGTCGGAATTCATAAAAGTTTCCTTTCTTTCCACAGAGGCCACTTTCTTCGTTGCACAAATACGAATAAGCGAAATATTCCGCAGACAATGAGCCAAAGATGTGCTGGCTGACCAGAGGAGCAAAATAAAAATTCACCCGCACACGTGACACGAGTCCCATTTTTCCGCAAAAGGTGGTGCAGAAGACTGGAGAACGAAGCACCAGGCAACAGAAAAAATCGCTGAAAAAAAGAACAGATTCTTCGACAAGTCTGGAAGACCACACCAATCGCATTCAAAAGACCATCAAGCGTTCTTGACTTGTTTCAGCTTTTGCCAACTCTTGCTTTCAGTCCGGTTCTTTCTTCTGTTGTCATCACAAGAGCAAGTCAGTGTCACGCGCGATCTGAATTGATGGTGGGAGAAATATCGCTCAATGAAACACCAGCCATTGTTGCTCTGATGAACGGCCGTCTCTGAAATTAGAGATTTCCTTCCACGGCCACGCCGTCTGCGAGATGACCGAACTGAGGCCAGCGCTCAACATCGAAGCGCAGTCTGAACACATTATTGTCGAGCGCAGTCCAAACGAAAAAATATTCCGTTTCCAGCGAAAGTGACTTGGCTTCAGCCGTTATTCAGAATGCTGAAAACGTAAACAGACATGTGAGGTTGTTTGTTGAGTCACTGCCAGCAAACGAAGGCTTTGGCACACAATACTGCGGACTGCCTGGGCCAAAGACTTCTTTCAGATCTTTCTGCCATGTTCCAAAGTCTTTCGGGCAACGATCGCAATCGAACGTCTCCGTCTTGTCTTGGCTTGGAACCGCATCGCAAAAAACCTGGCTGTTCATGTTCGAATACAGTTTTTGTTTTGTTTCCACTTTGTCGACTGACGTTTCTGCCTCATCGACGTGTCGGCATTTTGCATTCGTCGTTGTTGGGTGCATGGAAACGTGCTTTGCATTCTGAAATGCAAGAACTTTTGGCTTTCGGCATTTGCACACCCGCACCATTTTGTGAAAAATTGCTGATCGTTTCATTCGTTGAGTGAGGGGGACCGGAGATGAGAGCTTTCGTCAGTTTTGCAATTGCAACTTTCATATCTCTTGTCAGTTCTCTTTCGTTCGGGGTGAAGTTCCGATTTGGGGCACACTTGACTTGGATGTGCCGAAATTGCAGACGCTCCCGGCAGAAGGTTTCCTCCAAAGTTACATCCCATTCATTGTCGAAGAGGGGATCTGTCTTTGATCGGGTTTTCTTGATGTCATCTGCGGCATCTGGGGGACGTTTGGCTGTCATTGACAGCAAATGCTTTCCTTTTGACTGTGCTTCTGATCCTCGCTCTGGAAATGGGAGGCAAGACCGTTTCATTTTTCATCACTCGTTTCCCGAAAAAAAAAATTGTGAAACAAGTGAATGTTGGAATTGGTCTGGGGTCTGCTTGCGTGAAGTGAGCTTGTAAAATTTGTCAAGGGCCAGATTTTACAGATCCCCGAACGAAATCGGCACAATGTTATTTGCTGAAACATCTCATCACAGACCACACGCATTGAAATCTTTGAAAGTGTCTTTCGGGATTGCACATCATAAATCCAGCTTCGTAACATCTTCCTGCGAGTGTGAAGCACGTGGTGAATGGCCTTATTGTTGAGCAAAATCTTCAGAAGTTAAGCGAACAACTTCAAATGGACAACTTGAAATGGACGATCACACCATAAGAATATGGACATGCAGGACAAACAAGACGCATCCTTCTTGTGATCACACCTTTGCCATCTCACGTCCCTTGCTGCTTACAGTCCTTGCTGTTGCTTTTCGACTCTTTCAGTTACATTTTTGTATGTAAATTTGTGTTTAGAAACTCCTATTATTGTGGGATTCAGTCAATCAATACTCTTTCGTTTCGTGAGCCATGAAGATTGCCACGTTCTTCCCGTTTGTCGCTGTTCTGCTTGCGTGCTCAAAATGCGGTGTGGATGGCAACAAGGATTGGTACTCGATTGTCAACGATGTCAATGACAACAGGTCAGATACTTGCCTGGCTAAAGTCGCCTACACTTGTGGGGATATCTACAGGACAGGAGGTGAGCGAACAAGACTCCGTCAAAAGCCTTGTCAAATGTTGAAATTTTCACAGGTACACCTTCAACTGACACTTGAACAGATTGCTGCGATTTTTATGAAATTGACAGGAACACGATGTGAATGGCCCACAAGACATTCCCCTTCGCAACGAATTCCGCGAATTCTCTTCATGGAACTTTTCCCCGAGATTGGTGAAGGAAGAGGCTTTTTCGATTTTTTGTCCGTCCCCCAAATTTGATTCTGATCCGATTCGCGAAGATTTGTACAAAACACGGGCCCGGGAAGCACATTTCAATTGTGCGATTTGATCCAACACCCAATCATGACTGCCCCCGAAGCTCTTTTTTGCTCCAAACGTTTATTTTTTCGTTTTTCGGACGTCAGAGAGTACAGATTTTTTGCATCAGACTTTTTTGATCGTCTGTACAAGACAGATTTGCAGCAGCAACAATAGGCAATGGTCAATGCTCCAATGTTCTCCTTTGGACATGTTGCAAGTGACAATCTGTTTTGGACAGACGATCTGAAAACGTATACAAAAAACTGTCCATTCTGACGCGGCTTTTCACGCGGTCTGATGGAAAAGTGCCAAGCCAAAAACACTCAGCATTTCTAAAATTGGCGACCGTTGTTTCTTGCGAAAACAGGGCCCCGATCGAGCATTCTTGCACAAAACGCTCGCTGCCATCTAAAGTCGCGGCAGGGTTTGTAAAACCGCGACCGGGAGTGGGGTCACAGTTCACACTCCCAACCGTCGCCTGAGAATCAACAGACTTTTCCTGGCATCATTGCTATTGATCAATCCACATTGTGTTCCTCCAGTCCACATTTTCTTGTTTACTCACCTGCAGATACGTATTCAGACGACAAAGGACTTTGCTCTTCGTCGTTTGGTGGATTCCCTCATCACCTCGACAACTTCCATCAGTTCACCAACGAACATCTGAAGCAGAGCACCCAATTCTTGTTGCTGGTATGTCTGCAATGAAGATTTAAATTTGGTTGTTCTGGTCCATGGCTTTTTTTTTGCAAAGTTGATTCCCCAAAATTGAAGACTTTGCACATGTTCAAAACTCCGTTGAAAATGCTTTCATTTTGACTTTTGGAATTGATTCTGGGCAAACGGCGTTCCGTCTGTCTGCATCTCACTTAGCACTCTAATGAATCGGTTAAATCAAAACTGCCGTGGACTATGTGAAAACTGCTGCGAAAAGTACTGAAAAAAGAAAACTACTGTATCTAAAATGAAAACTGCCAGGGACTGTATGAAAACGACCTACTGCAAAAACTAAAATGAAAACTGCTGTGAAAACTACTGAAATAAGAAAACCACTGGGCTACTGCATGGAAAACTACTGCATACTGGTCCACCTTACTAGCCCCCGCGGTTACAATTTTGCGGGTCGTTTTGTCCCACGTTTGTCCCCGTTTGCCCAGTCATTATGACGCTTGCTCCTCGTTCCGACAAAAAGTTAGCTATTCAGCTTTCAATGTGGGGGCCAACTTCACGTGAAGCTGCCCCACATTTAAAGCCTTCCTATCACCTTTGCGTTCACCTATGCTTTGGACAACTTCACGTGAAGTTAGCCCCCCACATTGAAAGCCTTCCTATCACCTTTGCGTTGCCCCAACTTCGGCTGCAAGGTGACAGGTGTGACACTGGGCCGAATCATGTCCACAACCCTCATTCATGTTTCACAGATCGGTTTGATTGTTGACTTCACAATCACCACTGTTGCTGCAGCTGCATCAACGTGATTCTAATACTTATAAGTGCCGTAACTCTCATTGCCCATCCCCGCCCATCGATCGCCAATTTTCGCTCTTTTCCTTTCTCTGCCGTCGCGTCAAGAGGCCGGTTTTCCTGGCTGTGGTTGATTTCTGCGTCGCTGTGCATCGGCAACGAACTGTTTAATTTCTCTGGAACCAAATGACGGATTTTGATTAAATCTTTTGTGTTGGAAAGCTGAAAATTAGACCTTTTCAGGACTATAAAATTATCCCGAACTTTTCACGGGCAAAACTTGAAAGTCATGTGGCGAAAAAATATGTTCAAATTTTGATTTGATAAAATTTTGCGTTCTTGCCTAATTCTTTCAATGATTGCGCGATTTTTTCCGTTATAACATGGTTTTGGTCTGCGGAAGAGTTGTAGAGGAAGCCCTCAGCTATCCACAGACACCAAAATCATTGCATTTGAACACCATTTGACTCTTTTTTTTTATGGAGAACGCGACGCGGAAGAATTCATTTTATTTTTTTGCACAATAAGCGGGGATGAGGCCGCGTCTCCCTTGGAGGCCGCGATTTTTCCCGTGGTAACATGGTTTCGAGCTGTGGAAGAGTTATAGAGGAAGCTTTCAGCTTTCCAAAAATACCAAAATCATTGAATTAGAACATCATTTGACCATTTTATGGAGAAGAAACACGACATGGAAGCATTTTTTGTTTTCGACGCAACAAAAAAACAATGCTTCCATGTCGCTTTTTATTCATAAATGATGATCAAATTCAATGATTTTGGTATTTTTGGAAAGCTGAAAGCTTCCTCTACAACTCTTCCGCAGGTCAAAACCATGTTACAACGGAAAAAATCGCGCAATCTTTGAAAATGTGAGGCAGGAACCCGGAATTTTATCACATCTTAACTTGGACACTTTTGTATATCTCCAATATTTCAGCTTTTACCAGCGTAAAATTCGGGGCTGTTATATAGGTACGTCCAAAATCGCACATTTTTCTGCTTTCCAGCACAAAAAATTCTGTCAAAATCCGTGAAACGGTTCCAGAGAAATTTAACATTCCGTGGGTGACAACCCGCGACCGCCGTATAGTCGCAATGCATTTTACTTGTCGCAGTAGGCCACCGAGGCGACATTCGCGCCTCTTGCGGACAAATAAAACTGGCGACACCCAAAGCGACGAATTACGCCACTTATTGAGTATTAAAATCACGTTGGCTGCATCTTGGAGTAACCAATTTCGGGAACGTGCTGTGTCTTTCCAATTAGTTCCATTGCATGTTGTCAACCTGTTGGTTGGTGTCTGGCTGTTTGGCTAACAAAACGCGCTGAAATTGGCTGCTCCAAACACAGCCGGTGATTGTGAAGTTTGACCCTGAATCGCAGAAACCGTTTCGTGCACCTTTTTGCGTTTGAAAATCGAAGCATGAAGACAGATTTTTTATGCCATGTGCGTACAGCAGCGGCGGAATTAATGTACTCATACGTGTAAAATAATGCGACCGTTCAAATTGTGGCAAAATCTCTATGCTGCCTAAATTGAAGATCCTGTTTTGTAACCAAGGTCAAAATCTGACACCTCTCAAACGTTTTGTGGAAATTTTGCGCTTTAATTTCTGCATAAGAATAAAAATAAAGAAAAAAGTGTCAGAGGCAACAGTTATGAGAAAAACACAAGTACGGGTACATTTATTCCGCCGCCACAATACCGCAATAAATGCAAGAGAAAAAGTTTTCTGGTTTTTTTTACAGAGTGTTGAATGGTTTGAAGCCTGAAATTTTCTATTCAATTCTGGCCTGAATCCATACTTATAAGTGAAAAATACTTTCATCGCATTTCTCCTTTGATCGTTCCCCGCTTTGATCTTTCCCCGTTGCTGTGAATCAACCCCTATTGATAACAACCCCTATTGCATACCCCTTTGCAGTCGGCTCACTTTGGAACTCACGTGATGAATCGTGCCGGTTTTCAGAAGTATTACCGAGAACTGTCTGATCAAATGTGGGAGGATACGATCAAGCTGATAAAATATGTCAACGGCAGAGGAGGAAGGCATCACAATTTAACTTCACCTGGGGAGTCATCTCTCAAGATTGAGGTTATCCCTCCGCCCTCTTTTGTTTAATTGCTTTTCCGTCCGAGCCATCCCACATTCAGCAGCTGTCTATTTATACGAGTTTTCAGTCATTACAGAGTATATTGGCTCATCTTGTCACAGGAGCAAAAGGGAAAGAGCGCAGAATCACTCCGAAGATATAATTCAAAACTTTGGAAAAATTCCCGGATGTTTCCTTTTACCGTTAACTTAGAGTCAAGATTTTACTTTTATACTCGTAATCGTAACCTCTGGTGCAACCTTTGCAAAAAAATTTAATATAATGCGACAAATCTTTTCAAAATTTACAGTGATCACCTTCGCGTAACTGCGGGTACTCCCTTAGAAAAAATAAGAAAATAAAATGCGTAAATCTTTTCAATAAAATCTCCAAATTTTGCAAACAATTACGAACTAGTTCCTGAACACAACGACTGAATCTGCATGAAAATCTAACAACTGAAGAATCTGCACTCGATGCTGAAAAGTATGAATGTTCGTTTTTTCTCTTTCAGATCCCTGCTGAAGAAAACTATCGACTGAATGAGCTCAGTTCGATGGCATTCGCCCTTGACAAGCAGAAAACTCTTGGCGAAGTGTCGCTGCGAATTCACAAATCAGCCATGTCCAGAGGGAACCACCACGATTCGGATGTGAGTGTTTTGCACGTGTAGGTACCTAAGAGAAACACTTCCGAATCCCTTCCTTTACGTGATGACTGCTGTGAGATCATCACAAAGGTGGGGCTACGTCAGTGAGGAGTAAACTTTTTTGCCATAAAAAATTGGCAAAAATTTGCCTCGCAACTCGGAGAGCGTTCACTGCGTTTTGATCTCTCCACCGTTGTTGGAGGAGCGAAACGTTTTCTGACATAATTCTTCTCCAAGGGCGGCAGGATCCAGTCGAGGGTGGGGGCTTACTCCCGAGTTACAGGGAAAATCAACATTGTTTTAAATGGCCAGATTAATCGAACAACTCGGTGAGTTTAACCCTTGACCAGATCTCGTCGCTGCAAGTGTTGTATGGAATCGTAACTCTTACCTGAGGCCTTTTTCACTCTCAGCGTTGAGCAGGGTCTTGAGCAAAACGTTAGTGTTTGCAGCAATACAAAAATTGAGCGAATTCACGCGAAAGACCTCCAACTCTGGGGGAGTTTCGGTTGGGAGGTACCTGTAATAGGTACTCGTATTGCCGAAATAGCAGTATGCGTTCCTCAGTGTTTGCCTGCCTTCGTTGGTTGAAATCTGCAAAAGTTTCATTTTTGGTTTGCTCTGAAGTCATATTTCAGGAACCATTCGGCTTAGTTCCTTGAGAAAATCTTCCCACGGGTGATGACGAGTTGCAAAATAACGCTCGAATTTGGTGTAAAATTTCAACGCAAAGATTGACTTAGGTATTTGCACGTGAACTGCGGGTGGATCTCAGCTGAAATTCAAATTTTTCAACAAGTGAGAGAGATTGCTCGCTGCAGAGAATGAATCATTCTTTGTTGCTTGCAATTGTTTTGCATGCCTTCAAAAAACGACCATGAATGAAACATGGTCAAACAGAATGACTTCTATTTGTTTGATCACCCGCAAAAGACTTGTCCCTCAATCGGTTATACGATTCGTTCATAAAAATAATCGTGTCTGAAAAACGTCACGGATTCACTGTTAGACCTCATGGCGTTTCCTCCTCCAAATAATAATTTTAAACAATGCAACAGTTTTAAAATTTGATCAACTGATCAAACTTCTTTGACAAGTGGGATTCCATCCGATGAAGTTGAAAGAGCAGTTTGGTCTTTCCGTCACCTTTCCTTCTCGACATAGTCATTTTGACCAGCACGCAGCGATGCGCAAAGTGCTGTCGGAACAATCTTCAACACTCCCGATTTTGTGCTTTGAAAATGCCGAAAAGCAATATTTTCTGGCAAAAATGGGGTTTCGAATGAGAAATTAAAGCGTCACTGCAACGAAGAAGGACACTCCGTTAGGCACTATTAAAGAACTTGTTCTTTCAGGGGCCATCTAATTTCAACAGGGCTTGGTGCAAATTCGCGCCTCACACGAGTGTCAAGATGTTTTGCGGCGCATGCTGCCATTAATTCTAAATGGCACCTGAGTTATGAACTCGATGTTCGAAGACGTTTGATAAGGAGTGTATTCAATGGAAACATGCGCCGCAAATCATCATGACACTCGTGTGACGCATGAAGTTTCATCAAGCCCTGGTGATATTGAATGACCCGTTTTTTGGCACAGGTCTGCAAATGCACTGGGACTTTTGGTCGACACTGTTTAGGTCCCATTCGTAAATTGTTCGTGTTACATTTCCCTCGATTCCTACCGAGAGCAGCACCAGCCCCAGCCAGAGGAGTAAGATGGGAGTTTCGAATGATGCCAAATTTTCAAGTTCTCGCCAAGATTGGCGAAACGGTCACCTTCATGACGTTTCTCTGTTGCTCCCCTTGCTAACTCCGACTGCAATTTTGCAGGTGTTATTTGCTCCCCGTTTGCCCTGGTGTTAGAACGTTTTTGTCTCACCCGAACGTGCCACTACTCAGTGATCCATTGGGGGAGCCAACTTCACTGACGTTGCCGACCACAACATTGAAAATTCACATGGCAACGTCTGGTGCCGAAACAAGCAATCAAACGGGGAGGAAACGGGTGATGAACGACTTTCAAAATTTTGCTGCGCTGAAGAAAAAAGCAAACCAATCGCAACCCTATCCGTGAAGTTTGGCGTCCCGCAGATTGATCAGTTGTCACGGATCGGAGCGAGGTGTAAAAGTCGGAAAAGTGATTTAAATGGGGGCGAACGATTGGCTAAACGAACGATCTGCCAGCTTTCAGCCGAGAATCCAACAGAAAATTAACTGTGGGCTGTCTTCGCGTGAAGATGACTTCCACCATGTGTAGTTGCCCCCGCATTTCTCAAGTTTTATTGCCGCTGTTAGGAGCGAGGTGTAACGTTTCAACGGTGGTGCTTGCAGGGGTCAAACGACTCGCGAAATTGCAGCCGGCTTCCAGCATGGGGCCGGCAAGGCAACACATTCAAACCTTCTTGCAATCGCTTAAAAGTTCTCTCGTTTTTTGGTTTCAGCTGATCAATTTCATTGAGAACGAATACACGAAGTCAACTTCGGAGAAGATCCGCGAATTGGCAGGTCACGTGACCAACCTGGCTGATATGATGAGGACACCTGATAGCAAATTGGCCGTATTTATGTTTGACCAATTTCTATCGTCTTGAGTTGCTGGACAAGTCGCCCACCCAAGGGCCAACCCGAAGCCCGGGCCACAGTTGGTCGCGTGGTCGTTAACCCATTCGGAAACAACGCCGTTCAAGTTTTGTTTTTCCAAAAATTTTTTGTTCCGAAAATTGGAACCGAGGGGATTGGGTTGTCTCCGTTTGTTTTTGGCTTCCATTATCTCCATTTCTTTTTCATTTGGAAACCCCAAGGGCCCCAAACCCTGGAAAAAGTTTATGGTCAAAACATTTCGTTGAAAAAAAATTCTTGGGTGCCAAAAAAATTAAAATGCCAAAAATTTTTTCCTATGAACCCGCCTGGTTCGTACCAGAACAAAACCACACCACAACATGGTGCCTGAAAGGGTACCAAAAACGAACTAATGGGCCAACTTAAGTTTGCAGATTGCCAATTTTTCACAGGAATGCCACTCATGTCGAACAACTTGCCGAATTTGCGCAAACCAGCTGAGACTGTTTATCCGTCGTGATGGGTCACGTGGTTCACATGGACCCTGTCACGTGGTCACGTGGCAGGGTCCGTAGCCTCGATCGGAATACGTGTATATTTTAATTTTTGCCCTGCTGATACTCCAGCCTTTTGCAAAATTCTTGCGATTCTCAGGCTGCGACAGTTTACTTATCTTTTGGACTTTAACAGAGTTTCCCAAAATACCTGCATTCGAAAATATGCATTTTGCAGAACCATTTTCGGAGGGAACTAAGCAGATGAAAATTTTGCATTTTTCTTGCTTGCGATTTTTCACACCGAACGCTTCATATCATGTTTTCTGAAATTGCTTGCGCTGGAAAATGTGTTTTATAAAAATGCTTACACGCCAAAGATATCGGTTTAATTTCATCCATTAAGCAAAAATGAAGTCAGGCATGGACTCGTTAGGTGTTAATTTTGTCAGTGTGGGCCTGTATAGAACTTCCGATTTGCCGCCCACGGCACTGAAAAGGTCATGACCTTTAGATAACATCCTGTTGGAACAGCATTTGTCGCATTTAAACTCTATTAATGGTTGCCCCAGCTGCCATCAATGTATCAGTGCATATAGCATGTCGTTTATTGGTCAGTAAATTGCTTTTTCAGCCAATCGAACGCCTTATCTGTTTTCTTCCAGACAGTTTTGCAACTCAAGCAAGTTAATTTTTTGTTGGGAGCCTTTTTTGTCTCCATCATGATGGAAAGAGAAACGGACTGATCGGAGTTCCCAGACCCTGATTTCATGAACGGTGACGTGGGTCCAATAATTTCCCCTGCCTTTCAGATAAACCATGAATCGTTCGCACACGCGCTGGCTTTTTCTGTTGCAGGTTGATTCAAGCAGCAAAAACAAAAAAAAAACAAGAACAGAATAGGCGGTAAGTTGAGCCGCAAAAAGAAAGAAAAAAGAGTCAAAAATAAAACACAACAAGCGAAAAGCAACACGGAATGGCGGGCGGGTTTGGAACAATCTTTCCACCATTCTTGATCAGGAAATGCGTTTTCATTCATGACCGGAGTGGATCAACCAACAATTTTAGTCACCTGTTTCGCCATAATTGAATTGTACGAACATGATTGATTGAGTTGCCACTGTTAAATCTACATGATTAGCCAATCTCCAAAGAATTTTGAAATGTCATTGTTTTGGGGGAAACGTTTCACTCCCTTCGTGCTTGAATGCAAACATGGATTCATTGGCAGTTTACCTTCAACCACAAAGAGTTCCTGCGATTCAAATACAATCGAACGCTGATTTTATCGATTGATGATCATTGTGGCCCCAAATCCATCAAAGTCATCAAGAGAGCGGAGCACATACCTATTTTGCTTCCAATATGTGTCACATTTTGCTCTCTGTTATCGTTTTTTGGACATCTGCGATTAGGGAATTGCAAAAAGAGGCAGACACCAAGCGCATCGACAGCTGAAAACTCATCAAACGAAGTCAGGTCGATGAGTGTTGATTGATGCAGGAAGCGAACACTGCCATATTTTTCCATTTCGGGAATTCTCCAAATCTCTCTCGCAATTTTAAACCCGCAGGGGAAAATATTCCTTGGAGATGGAGACATTGCGTCAAAATACAATCAATAAGTTTGAAGGAGTTTCGCCTAGCACGCAACAGCGATCAGAAGGACCCGCGTGGTCTGATTTTGGTTACAGGAGCCATTCTGAATACCCGGGCCATGGGAGATTTTTGCCAGACTTTTGAAGCACGGGGCAATGGAATTCCCCAACTAGTAAGCGCCGCAAAACGCATAACACGAAGGAATACATTTAACGGCGCTTACAAGGTGGGGAATAACATTGTCCCGTGCTTCAAACGTCTAATAAAAATCTCCTATGGCCTGGGTATTCTGAATGGCTCTGTATTCAAGTTTTCAGACCTGCTCCTTTCAAGGATTTCATGCATACTCCTTGGATGCAGAGCTTGGTGGAAATTGTCGAGTTTCCATATAGAGATTGGTTTTTAGTGGAGAGAAGTATTCGGTTGAAAACTACTTCGGTGTTAATTTCGCCCGAATGTTGCAAGGTTTTTTGTGACTTTCTTGACTGACCCCGAAATGCAACGCGACCTCATTTGGAAATCGAGCGTTTCGAACCGAACTTCCCACCGAAGTCGTTTTCCACCGGACCCTTCTTTCCGCCGTTATTGGGCGCAGATGCAACTACTGATGCTGACACTTTTTTTCAATGCGTAAACTTTTTATTCGTTAGAAACTGCAAGCGTCAATGCCACAAATAATTACGCATAAAGTTCGACAATTTCGCGTAAAGTCTATTTTACGCGTGTCATGGAAGCAAATCCAAATTTGGTCTGCTGCGAAAAGGTTTCTCAAATTCTGTCGAATATCGCAGGTTGCGCTGGAACTCAATTGAAAACATTGCAGACAAATTTCTCAAATCCGACTAATTCCGAATCCTCTGATTGCAATTCTCTGAGTTCTTGGTCCCTTGTTGGATCTGGGGTCCGGACAGGAACTCCTCGAAAGACGCGGCGCTGCGAACGATGGAATTCTTGCAACGAACGATGGAATTTGCAGTCTCCATTTTCGCATTCATTTTTGCCAAAGATCGCAATTCGATGTTGGCGAGCGACTGCTGTTCGTTCTGATCAATTTCACGTGAAATCCGTCAGGCGACCTTTCAATTCTTTTTCCACCATTTCGCCTTGTTGACCTTCGGAGTTCGAGCTTGTTGATTGGTGCTTCCCTGTTGTTGACCCAGCTGTGACGTTGGTGACCTCGGTTGGCTGACAACTGCTGCTGCAGCTGTGGATTGGACGGAATTTTCGTTCGATTCCCTTTTCAGGCTTCCTCGCTTCTTCCTTCGCTGTGTTTGAACCTGAGTCTGTCAAATAAACACACGTCAAATTTTGACCTATCGAAAGAATAGATACAAGAAAAAGGCAAGTGAAACCAGCGAGGACACACTTTCTGAAAGCGGACAGAAATAATGAAGGTGCAGAAATACCACACTTGTACGATTAGATATATGGAACTTGGAACACCTGACCAGTGGATGTAGGCTGGACGAATTGTTCTTTTCGCGTGAACTGCCCAATAATACAAGTTAACTTGTCCCCTTAATAACCTAACCAAATCATTATCTTAAATCATTATCTTAACTTAACCTGAACAAATGTGATCTATGAACGACAAGAATGGAGAATTTCGCATTGAATGGAAGTCCTTTTGAGGACAGAATTTCACTCCCGGAGGGTTTTCAGGAAATAAGGGAATGCTGATCTTTATGTTGGGAACCAAAAACTTGCTGGCATATGAGAACGGCTTTAATGGACAGGATTCACAGAATTTCATGGAAGAAAGGAATGATCAGCAAGGAACGCCATGGGATCTTTTTCAAAATGAAAAGGTGTCTGTCCGAACTTTTTGAACAGGGGTGAGTGCTCCTTCCAGCCCACTGAGCGCAGCCGTCAATGAGAATTCGTCCAGTCCTCAGGTATTCCGACGTGCAATCGAAATGCCAACACAATGACATGTGCAAGAAGTTGTCGGTCAATCACACTGATTCAAACAGTGAGTATCGAGGAGACACTGTTAAACCAGGTTAATCAGTCAATTGGAGCCCAACATATATAGGCCATTGGAGGCCACAATAATTGGCGTCACTGAACAAAGGGCGATCAACCCCAGAAGCTCACATTTTTTATATTTGTGACACAGTTTCTGATAGAAGAGCTTGTTGTCGAACCCATAGTTTAAGAGATAAGCCTATTTTTTCTGTGATTCCATGCTTGGAAGACAGAATGTATTCTTTCATCCAAGATTCCATGCTCCGGAATGAGTCCGACTGCTTTGGAAGAGAGAGAAAGAGAAAAGACCAGAGCAGCGACAAAAAGAGTAAAAAAACTGGGATGGGCAACACGGGCCTTTCTCGGAAAAAGTGCCACATTTATTTATGATTTACAGACTTGTACAGCTTTATTTTCTGGGACTTTCCTGGACTACGGGGACAAGCACAAACAAGTGTGCATGTGTGTTTTGTGCACTTTTATCACTTGGCTGAAATTTCGAGTGCAAAGACCTAAAAATAATCCCAGAAATACCCTCTTTTGGACACTTCTGGGAAATTCAGATAAAAGAGAAGTTCCAATTTCTCACACTTACCCAACAGCTTTCGTCATCCTGGGAGTCAGTCTTTGTTTCGATATGTAACGGCGGAAGATCAATACAAAACTCGTCCAGTCCAGTCCCTTCGGGGTAAATAAGTTCAGTTGTGTCCAAAGAACTGGTACTTATCCTATGCTCAGGAAATTGGATCACTTTGTTTCTAGCGAATTCTTTCAGAGCAGGGTGTTCATTCGAAGTTTGAGCATCTGACGACAGTCGACAAGAGTGACTTCCCTGGTCGACTTTTGGATGATCGGGTTCACTGTCGCTACGCTTGGAAATATAAGCGCGAGTTTTCTTTGGGTCTCCATTATCGTTGGACACACTCCTGAGCAGGATCCTTTCCTTGGTTGTCCCTCCGGAGGAACAAGAGTCTCTTGAGGTGTCAGTGGGTATTCTGGGTTTAGGGCACTGTTCGTTTGTAGTGGCATCTTCAAGCACTGCATGCCGTTGCGAGAAAGTGTTTTGACACCGTTGTTGATGAGGATTCGTGGCAACATCCTTCTGATTATTCCCACGACTGACAGGATTCTGCATGCCTGGAGAATGGGCTGCTGCAGGAGGCTGTGTCTGTGGTGCAACTGAATTGTTCAGCGCGTGTTCAGCAGGTCGACCAGGGCGCACAGATTTGTTGTCCATTCTGTCGAGCGTCGACGGGATGGAATCACGTCTGATAGACTGGCTTTGGGGCACTTCATCGGCGAATTTTGATTGGGAAAGGCTCAGGATATTCTTAGACTCATTTATAACCTTGACGCAAGCTTGTTCATCCAATCGAGACGCATTCGGAAAGGTGGCCCTGCAAGTAAAGAAATGTTAAATGTGAAAGCCACTGTTTTGCCTGGTTTAAACATGATGCCATAATTAACAATCCTTTATAAGGTAAACAACAATTAACAATTTTTGCCAAAGCTTTTGTTTCAAACACACAAACCATCTTCTCTCCCCAGAACTTCATCTCCTCCCGTGATCAACGTATCGGAAGCCTTTTTAGCCTTCTTCAGATATTTAAGATCAGCAAACATGTAAAATAAAAAATTCAGAAAATTTGGCTTGTGCCATTTTCAAGAAATTTGGATTGTTTGTGTGAGTGTTTTCATCATTCATGGTGACACTAAACTTCTGCTTGTCCGATGAAAGTGTTGAAACATCCCCAAGTGCTTCGTCCCTGCCCCTCAGAAAACACATTTCGCTCTTTGTGACTTCATGCTCCGAAAAAGATTCATCAGGCAAAATTAATGATCCATGAGCATGTGGCACTTAATGCCGGTTTGAAACAAAAAATGATTGAGTTGGGTGCCGACACAAGCAGGGATATTGATATTGAGTACCGACCACCGCAGTCTGACGACGAATAGGCGAGGAGTGCAGTGTCTCAAATGGCATAAAACAGCAAAATATGTTGAGGCTCTTTGGCTACCAAAATTTATTTCCAAAAAAGCAAAAGAATATTGACGAGCGTCGAATGAAAAATCCCGCAATGTGTTTCGTGCCTTTGCCCGTTTAGGCACCAATGATAGATGACGCAAAAGTGAAGAAATATTTTTTCGAGTACATCAGGCCTCAAAATGAAAGTCCAGTAGGAATTTAGTGTGTTGAGACCCTTGAAAAAATCCAGCTGGATAATCAAACCTGATATACCCCAGGGCATCAAAATAAATAAATAGGCCTATGCTGCTGGTTGTCGACCTCGACAGTTTGGATGAGCGGGGTGTAAACCGGGGCGGGGCCTTGCATTTTGCCTAACCTAGCAGCTGTTTTTCATGCCAAGTTGAGATAAGATGTCATGTTTGTGTGGTTTTAAAGTTGCATTTTACCAATGGAGAATGATCACTTACGTTTTTGTGATTGATTTTATCTGCTAGAATTTCTGCATTGCGATGATGATCTTCCATTTTTGATTTTTGTACTGCACTGGTCGACAGACAACGATAGCTTCATTTCTAAATTCCCGGGGATTTGGATGGAGGTGGATTATGGTGCCTGGGGGGAGAGGCAGGACTGAACACAAAGGCGCAGGGGTATTGTACAGTGGATATGGAGTTGAACTTTTGAATAGATTGCTCAGTTCTATTCTCAAGTCATAGACCACACAATGCAAGATACGAAAAGTTTGAAACTGTACAAGCAGGTTCTGTCTTCCCTCGCTATTCCTCTCTATTGCTTCAGTCACATTAAGGATTGTTTACAAGAGCAGAACAAATCTGAAAATATTTATGGATCGCACTTGGAAGCAATTGGAATTGTGAATGTGCCTTTTTCGGCGCAGCCAACTTGGAAATTTCCTGCTCATGCATGGAGTGTACTAGTGTTCGTTTCCCGACAGACCCACAAATTGTTATGGACTTGTGCAGTGCCTTGAAGGCATTTGTCGAGAATATGGTGCTTCAAGAGGTTATTGCACGCCACGCAATGATACAGGCCCGACGCCGGTGCTGAGTGCCATGCACACGTCTGCAAGGGCCATCACGATTCTGCTAGTTTGTTGAAAGACTTTCTTCATTCAGATTTTATGCCAGTGATTTTAGCTACTTGTTCGGGATGCTGTAGCGCATAAACACCGCTGCCTTACGAGTTGACTGAATTGACTAGGTGGATGATAAACCAAACATAGCGTTTGTGCCCACAAAGCTGTGCTTTTTTGCAAGTTGAATATCATCCCAGTGTATGCTTCTGACGGATAAGAGCAACGTTTTTTATTGCCCGTGTTTGCCCTTCCATCGGTTCTCTATGAAGGAAAAATTCTGCCTGCAGATGGTTTCGATAAGCAGTGCATTGAATATTTATTTTTCTTTGGCATTCTTCGAAACGTGATGAGTTAATGATTGCATATCTGGAACCGACTTGGGAAAAATGATTAAAATTGTCGGGCATTGATTCCCCTGCAGATGTTTATTTATTTTGTTTCCTTTATTTTCTAATGTCTATTTGTTTATTTCTGGATGTTTATTTGTTTGTTTGTTCCGAAATCTGGCCTCGAGTCTGAAGTCAATGTTGACAGTTGTCAAGAAAACTCGGTGTTGCGCACAGCAAAATCCGCATTGTACACATGCCAGTCCAAAATTTGCATGTGCGCCCACTTTTCTTTTCAAAATGTCTAAAATTTATGTTCTTTGCCCCATTTCAAATTTAGAGTCGCAACACACAAATCTCGCATGTTTCACATTTTTTTCTTGCTCTCGGGGTCACAAGTTCCCTCCTTGGTCCCTTTCAATAATTCAAAAGCTGCAACGCATATCACGACAAATTTCGCCAGTTGCGAATTTTGGACTCCGGGACTTCATTTCCCGGAGTCCATGAAGTGCGTTCATTTTCAGAATGGTCCGCGCCCTTTTTGTCGACAGGGATGTGCAAATTCGTGCAACAATCGGACGGAGATTTTGAGCTGGGGTGCCTCAATTTTCGAATCTCTCGGTTTTCATCTCTCAATCTTTTGACAATTCTGCTTTTCTCAATTTCACGATTTTCTGTGACCACGATCTGTCTGGATAACTTCTCTGTTCCGCTTCAACTTTTAAAATGTGCACTTCTGGTTCAGCGCTGATCCGTGCTTTTCCGATTTGCCCGAAATATAAAACTTTGCTGGCCCTCCCTTTGCAATTGGTCAGTCTGCAATGGCTTGAGGCCACATCCTCGTACAGTTGTGGCAGATAAATGGAAAACAGGCACTCGAATTCATCTCTGGAAAATTTCAAAATCATGTTTGGGATATTTTTTCATCTGTGATGTGTTTTATCGCAACGCACAACAAGCTTTTGTCCAATCATACATGTGCCAACCGAAAAATGAAAAAAATCTGGCGATGTTGATATCCGAACCCACGGTCTTGTGACCCCAATTCCAATGCTCTACCACTGAGCTACCAGAAGCTTCGTGTGCTTCAGTTCTCCGTTCTCGCGCAATTGCAAATTCTCAGACATTCATACAGGGAATGTCAAACAATTTGGACATCACTGTTGGACACGCACTGCTCCAACATTCGTTTTGCCGCAATTTTTGCGCGGACCACTCTTAAATGAACGCACTTTAGGTGCCAACTGTCCTTTTTGCCCCAAAAATTCAAAAGCTGCAATGCACATCACAACAAATTTCGCCAATTGCATAACGTTTATTTTTCGCAGGCGCAGAGGTGCCAACTTTCCCATTTGCCCCTATAAATTCAAAAGCTGCAATGCACATCACAACAAATTTCGCCAATTGCATAACGTTTATTTTTCGCAGGCGCAGAGGTGCCAACTTTCCCATTTGCCCCTATAAATTCAAAAGCTGCAATGCACATCACAACAAATTTCGCCAATTGCATAACGTTTGTTTTTCGCAGGCGCAGAGGTGCCAACTTTCCCATTTGCCCCTTTGAATTCAAACGCTGCAATGCACATCACAACAAATTTCGCCAATTGCATAACGTTTATTTTTCGCAGGCGCAGAGGTGCCAACTTTCCCATTTGCCCCAATAAATTCAAAAGCTGCAATGCACATCACAACAAATTTCGCCAATTGCATAACGTTTGTTTTTCGCAGGCGCAGAGGTGCCAACTTTCCCATTTGCCCCTTTGAATTCAAACGCTGCAATGCACATCACAACAAATTTCGCCAATTGCATAACGTTTATTTTTCGCAGGCGCAGAGGTGCCAACTTTCCCATTTGTCCCTTTCAATTCAAAAGCTGCAATGCACATCACAACAAATTTCGCCAGTTGCGAACCCTTTATTTTTCGCAGGCGCAGAGGTGCCAACTTTCCCATTTGCCCCTTTAAATTCAAAAGCTGCAACGCACATCACAACAAATTTCGCCAATTGCATAACGTTTATTTTTCGCAGGCGCGCAGGTGCCAACTTTCCCATTTTCCCCTTCAAATTCAAAAGCTGCAATGCACATCACAACAAATTTCGCCAATTGCATAACGTTTATTTTTCGCAGGCGCAGAGGTGCCAACTTTCCCATTTGCCCCTTTGAATTCAAAAGCTGCAATGCACATCACAACAAATTTCGCCAATTGCATAACGTTTATTTTTCGCAGGCGCAGAGGTGCCAACTTTCCCATTTGCCCCTTTGAATTCAAAAGCTGCAATGCACATCACAACAAACTTCGCCAATTGCATAACGTTTATTTTTCGCAGGCGCAGAGGTGCCAACTTTCCCATTTGCCCCTTTGAATTCAAAAGCTGCAATGCACATCACAACAAATTTCGCCAATTGCATAACGTTTATTTTTCGCAGGCGAAGAGGTGCCAACTTTCCCATTTGACTCTTTAAATTTCGATTCATTCTTCCAAACGAAGAAACACGGAACGGGACAATCTTCCAAACGGACAAACCTCCAAACGGACATTCTTCCAATCGAAGAAACACCGAACCGGACAAACTTCCAAACGGACAAACCTCTAAACGGACATTTTTCCAAACGAGGAAACGTCGAACCGGACAAACTTCCAAACGGACAAACGTCCAAAACTTATTTTTTGGAAGTTTGTCTGTTTGGAATATTGTCCGTTTGGAAGATTTTACGCGTCTCCGATAAATCCAAGCATAAAATGAATTGTGTAATAAAAGCACGAGAGAATAAATGTAACAAAATCAGGGCATTTAATTATTTGGCCAAACCGTTCAGGTGGACAAAAACTGGGTACAAAAAGTGAGAATTGGCATTTTGGACGCCATTATGGAGTCATTTTGAAAATTTCTGGTGGTGTTTGGCGTGGACACAATCCTTTTGTTGCCAATCGCTGTTTACTGATGAATTCTGCTTTACGAAAATGTTGCACGCCTTTGAGGACATCTGTTTTTACTCAGCAATGCCTCATTGGTTCTTTACGAAACGGTCAACGGCAAGAGCAACGGCCAGGATGGAGCAGGCCAACGGTAAGGAGTCGACGATCAGAAAGAATCCAAAGCAGATGACGGTGAATATTAGCAGGATGGTGCTGTGATGTTTCAAAGGTTCGGAGTGGGAAGGATTTGGGCAGTGGCAGAGAGGGTAAGGAAGGTAAAATGGCGGAGAAAAATAAGAAAAGAATGAGGCGTCATTCAATCGAAAGAAAAAATTCAGTATCGAAGGAATGCAGATGAAAACGAAGAGGAAAGGTTCGGGACAGGAAGGAATGGGAGGCCGGGGCTTGTTGACTGCAGGGGCAAGTTATCACAGTCCCAATATTTTCGTGAATTGTGTCGAAATGGAAAATAATTGGACACCAAGGCAGTCAGCATATCTGGACATACCAAGGCAGTCAGCATATCAATTCAAATTATTTTTGGAGCTACGTTGGTTTTTGTTTGAGTTTATGCGTGGCAAAAACAAATTATCCTTTTTTGGTAATTTTGGCAATTTTAGAATTTTGGATCATTTTACTTTTGGTGCTTTTATTGTACTTCCTTCATGCCGGAAGTACAAAGGGGTTGCATTTCGCGGTTTATTTTTCTGAAACCGTTTTTTTGCTGTTAATGCTCACGTTTGGAATTCCTGTTTGGACTGTTTCATGTTTGGAATTCTCGAACGAATGCTTGGGTGGTTTTTTTTTTCAAAGTACTCGTATGGTGTTTCAACAAAATGAGTCGACTGGCAGGAATTCTTTGGTACCAAATGCTCAAAAACCAAAACTTGCGCAACTGAGCCGACAAGACCCGGTCTCCCCTCCCTCCTCCAGCAAGTTTGAACTCATTTTTACAGTTGATAAAAAAAACTTGGTCTAGCCAGCAAAATGGTAGTATGTTTTGCAGATTTTTTCAACTTGCAACAACACCAGTCACTTGCATTTGATAAATTTTCCGGCACCTTTGCCGATTTCAACGTGACTGATTTTTTAAATTGTTTTTTTTTCTGCTCAAGGATAGGACAGAATTCCTGGCTGCATATTTGTGTCCAAAGCATTTTGTTGGAAAATGTGCCCTTAGTTTTTGAGTTAGAAAGCAGAACAGGCGTAGTTGGATTTAGAGAAAAGTTCCTGCACATCTCATATCTCCTTCTATAGACTCTAAAGAATCTGGAAAAATCCATGGTAATTGAACTCTAGTCTACGCGAGAATTGGTACCAAGACACCATCATGGTCAGGGATCTAATATGGCCATCTAAATCTAATCGTTGATATCTTTCCACAATAACCACATTTTGTGTGACATCCTTGACATCTCTAACCTCTCTTGACAGCGTATAGGCCAATCTCAAAAGCTCCGGACTTGAAAAGGATATTGCCGAGAAAATAACTGGCGATTTTGGCGATTTCAAGAAAACAACATTCCAGTGACTTTTTTATTTCGAAAGTCGAAAGAGTACGGAGTCGTGTAAAGCACCTAACTAACTGAATATTTTTAAATTATAATTCTGCTTTTGCAAAAGAAATCTGCGACTTCATTGGGAATGCAATGAAGTCGCAGATTTCTTTTTTCATTTCCTTTTCACCATTCAAATTTTAATTATAAATAATGCAACGTCCCAAAAACTTGAGAATGTACGTTCCAGTGGGCTGCATTTCTCGTTTGTGGGACAGAAATGATTTTTGTCGCACAAACGAGAAAAATGCGCGGCTTCTTTATCCTGCAGAAATCGCGAAATAAAGTTTTTGCTCGCAAGTGCGTTCCTCTGACTGGAACCAGGAACAAAATTTTGCATTGTTTCATGTGCAAGGCGAAAATTTGCAGATGATCAATCTTAAGGTTTCGCACAGCGTTTAATATGTTACCTTTTTTCAATCTCTACCGAATGTTTTCGAACATGGAAACTCGGATTTAGCTCAGGGGCCGCATCGCGCGCTGCAAAACATCATGACACTCGTGTGCGTAAGGTCTGAAGTTGCATCAAGCCCTGTTGAAATTACGAGTAGATGGCCCCTGTACCCTGTATTAGCTGGCCTTCAAAATTTCTCCTGTGTTCGAAGACATTATGGTGTTGTCTGCAATTTTTTTGCATTCAATTCAAGTGCTTTAAGTTAAAAGCAGACATTATGCAAGTGCAAAATAAAAGTGCAATTTTGTGTGCAATTTTATTTTTTCATGCGTGCCAGGCGCACAATGTGTCACTTACTTCTGATTGTTGGCTGCTGCATCTGGCCGTGCGTCAATATCATTTTCAATTCTGACAGCGTTAGACATGGCCATGGCTGAGGGTGTCTTGCCGACTTGGATTGCCTTCTCCATCTGAAACAACGATACGAGTCCATGAAGTTTTCGATTTTGGTTGGAAGTAACTACGTGGACGGACCCTCCAATGTGATTTCGATTTTTGGTTTTTCACTTTCAGACAGCTTTGTCAGGGACCGGTGACTGGGGCAGAACGAACTGAGGCAGAAGTGGACTGAGGCAGAATTTTTGCATTTTTGGACGCTGATTTTTTTAATTTAATTTCTCCGGGTTAGGTTAGGTCATAGGTTCATCAAATACTGATTCAAATACTGGAAAGCAACTGCTCTTGGCCCGTAACGCCTTCTCTAGAGTGCCATTTTTCACGCGAATCCTTTATGATATTTTTGACCGTTTACGCATATCTCTTCGGAGGATGCCTCACTTATCATTCGCACGGAAACAGGCCTTATTTTCAGCCGCGCGAAGTCAACCTGACACCTTTTTTCAAAGAAAAGTGATGTCATTGTTTTTCCAAGCTGCAAAAAAATAATTAATGTCTGCCTGCAGCAACAGAATTCGAAGGTCTCTGCCTTCCACCGTTCAGTGTAATGATGACCAATAACAGTGGACATGAAAATAAAAAAACATCAAACATGATACAACCGCCTAATTATCAGTGTGAGGATGTGGATATTTTGTCCGCATATGTATAATTACAAGTCATGATTGGTGCTGGGACAAACCTTTTCCACTTCCTTTCTCCCATCCTTGCTTTTCCCCACAACCAACTGAAGCTGGGCAGTCAATTCGGATTTGTTTTGAGACCTGATCTTCTCAATTTCCAGTTCATGTTCCTCTGACATTTGCTTCAGGCTGAGGTCATTCGTCCTCTCTAACTCTTGCCTTTGGTCACCTTTAATGGAACACAAAAAAAGGCAATAAATATTGAGGAAGAATCAGTATTTTAGGTTTCTAGCCATGTTATAGGCAAGCAAGGCGCCAACTTAACTAATATGGCGATTTGTTGATGCTGCCAAAGGTACGTACAATTGAATTCATGACTTTAGGGTAAAATTGAGGAAAATAACAAGGGAAAAAATCGCATAAAAATGGTCGAAATTGGTTTTCCCGGCTCTTCTAGTTGTCTGTCGAACCCTATCTTTCGAATACAGTAGACCTTGAAGTTTATAGTTAGCACATGTTAATAACTGGTACAAAGAAATTTGGAGCTCCTTCTTTTTATGCTGGAAAGGGTGAATTTGCACTTGTTTTCCTTCCCCAAACGACTACAATGATTCCGCGATAGCATCTTGACCGCCAGACTATAAGTTTGCATTTAGGCCTACCTCAATGCAAAGTTATGCATCCGTGTTTTTTCATTGACTTGGCCAGGCCAGGACGACCAGAGCTGAGCAATCCAGCCGTCTGCTCCTGCTGGTTCCAGCGTTTGCTGATTTCAACGTGCCGAATGATGGGAACTGGGGTCTGAACTTTCAAAACTGGCAGTGATTACCCTTGTTCTTATAGAACTACAGGTTATAGTACTACTTACGAATCTCCTGGGCGTGTTTCTTTCGCTCATCCTCAAGTTTCAGTTCTGCCTCCCTGATATCTCTGCCCATCTGTTCCTTGACCAGTTCGACTGTGGCCCGAACTGAGCTCACCTGCATTTGACCCTTCTGGTCCGAGACCAACAGACGTTGGTCGTATTCCTCTCGTAGACGATCTGTGACAAAAATTGAAAACAGCTTGTATCAAGCACTCCAGAAAAGATATTACACAAATTATTCTTCCAACACTCAATTCTCATCTCAAATTATATTTGATGCAAAGCTGCAGACATTTTTCCTGTGATGGTTGAAACAGTGTCCGTCTGGTTTGGTCAGCCCTTCTTGAGCCGCGCGAGACCCAGGAAAATGGAAAGTTGAGTTCTCGCTGGGTTTATCAACACCGCGTATACACTCTTTTCAAGAGCAAATTTCTTTTCTGAGCTGGTCTTAAATGGGAGGAGATTCAGTCGAAACCCAGGAAATTGCCTATCTCAACGGAAGTTCTCACTGGAAATTCAATTACCTATGTAAGTATTAAATCATCCATTTCAAAGGAGCTCATGGGTCTGCTGGTTATGGACGTGCTGCTATGAAAAGTGCACTCCGGCTACCGGCACTGTTTAGGCTTTCAGTTTCAGTACCCCGTGCTTGAAAAGTCATGAAAAATCTCCTGTTGTGCGATTGTGTTGAAGCACACGGGAAAGTTTGTGAAAACCAAAAAAAAGTCAAAATGTTCACGAAACAAACTTTTCCAAGTATAGTTTAAAAATCAAATTTTGATTGTTTTTGACATTCACCAATTTCCCTCTGATGAGCTTCGTTAATCTTCTCGACGTCTTCCTGATTCTTCATATCCATTCGTTGCAAGTTTCTTCGCAGGCCCCATATCTCCCGATCAGCATTGGTTGTTGCCTTCTCCAGGTCTTTTGTGAACTGCGACTCCCGTGATGACAAGTTCTCTTTCAAGCATTTAATCTGAAGATAAAGCACATGGAACTTGTATAGGGGTATGCGACCAGAGTAACAAGCCTCAAAAGCCAATGATAGGTACAATGTGTTCACATTATCATTTGCAATGATTGTGCAGAGAGAATGATTATCTTATGATTTACCATTTTTCATCAAAAATGCAAAGCAATGCCTTCGATACGCGTTATGGGGTTAAAATGAAATCAGATCTTGTTCAACTGTGTGAGTGGGCACCTAATCATTGGCAAGATTTAATATTTGCACCCCAACACTCGTATTACATCAAATCATTTCTTCATTTCCGTTCTTGCGGTTGACAATGTCAAAAATTCTCCAGCGAGTGTTTTCGGCCGCTGATTGCGCTGCACTTCACAGGCGTTGTGCCCTCTCAGCCGGTCTCAACAAAATCTTGCATGAAAAACGTTGTGTGCTTGTTGGCAGATGAATTCGTAATTTTTTTTCAGATCGTGATGGTCACCAACTCGACCAGAGTACCCGCTAACTCTACATTGTAAGAAGGGGATCTAAAATTGTAATACCAGCTTCCAGAAAAATCAAGTTTTTTTTAATTAAATTTACGTATAACATGATCAATGTTTAATTTACTCGTGCATCACTTTCGTATCAAGTCTATAAGTGGCAGAACTTTCTGGCGCAAGAGGCTAAAACCATTATGGTGCCGAAAGTTTTTAAATTCATCAATTTTCGGACAAATTGCTAAAATTACTCTGGAAATCAGCAGAAACACTTCTATTTCCATAGACATCGTGAGAATAAAGTGAACTTTTCAGGCTTGGAAAGCTGGTAATTTGATGGCATTCTTCTGAAATTTCACACCTGTTCGTTTGATTCCTGCTCCTTTATCTTCCATTGCAGAATAGTCTCGTTCAATTCCTGTTGCTTCTGCCGTTTCAGTGTGTCGATCGCCATCTGCGTCTCTTCCGAATGCAGCTGATCCAATTCGTTCTTCAGACGAGTTGTCTCCATGAAGAGTCTGTTTTCCCACTGAAAATGAATGAAGCCAGGCATGGAGATCTTTGAAGTCCTACAATGATCTTTGCTCAATAACGTAAGGTCTCTTGAACTGTTTCAAGATGATTTCGAATTCAGGAGCAATTATGGTAATGGTCATGAGGCGTTTACTCGTACTTAAGATATCTCGAAGATTTTTCATTTTTTGTCATTACAGACGCACTTCTGCATTTGATCGTGTCCGTTTCCGGGAACAAAACACTTCTGATGGTGACGAACGCCAGATGCAGACGCGCTTCTGATGCAGATACACTTTTGCATCAACCATTCCAGAACAGACACACTTCTGACGATGCAGAACACGCCACGGACACACTTCCGTATCTGGTAGGTCGACCTCTCAGAGAAGGTGAAATTTCACCATTCATTAATCTTTGTTGCGAGTGGGTGTCTGTGTTCAGTTTTGGTCTCCGGGAGAACTTTCAAAGTTGACACATGGTGCAAAAAGACATGAACTCATAAAAAAGCGTGCCTTTAAGTCCTAACTTCCTGAGTAGGTTGAGAGGCTGAATCGTCGTTGAAGAAAATTAACAGAGAACAATTTAGATGCTCACCTCTAAATTTAGTTTGGCTTTCAAATTTTCAAACTTATTCCGTGCAAGGTACAACTCCTGTTCCAATTGGTTGTGGTGAGACGCCTAGAAGTGAGAAAAGAAATAAAAAGTGTTGATTGCTAGCAGCAGATTCTGTTGAACACTTTCGGAAACTGAAGTTATTAGTCGAATCACTTGTCAGCCGAGCAACTGATTTTAATTTGGAGCTAGACGAGTTAATTGCCAGTTGATCATATGAGTATAGTTACCAATGCAAAAGTCATATGCACAGCCCTGAATGCCCAACGACGGTGGCTGTAAACTCCAATCTATAGGCCAAAACCTGTCGAACCTTTGAGGAAAAATCGGTGATAATGCTGATGTGGAATGCGAAACTTCGTTAATTTGCTAAAATTGCAAGCGGAGAGATCTTAAACCCCGTGAAAATTCTCAATGGTTTTTCTTCATCTTGTGAAATTATTCGTCTGTTTTTGTCACAGAGAACAGATTCCGTGGCCCTTGAGGTCTCACAAAGCCGAAAAGAATTGAGAGCGTCCGAGGTGATATTGAACACCTGCTTCACTCATGGACAAAAACAACTTGCTTTCAACGCCTGTATTTTATCCCTTTCCATCTCCAGCAATGCCTGCAACTTTCCAACGTCGTCCTTCTGCTGCCTTTCGTCTCTCTTGTGTTGTTCCAGCTGCTGACTCGATACCCGAAGGCCTTTCTGCTGCTCCTGGATCAGCCCACGAAGCTGAGCCGCTTCGGCCTCGACCGATTTCGAATGCGACAACTCCTGCGCAGGTGAGATAAATGCGAATGGTGGTGGAATTGACATAAAAATGGGCTGGAAAAATCTCACGGGTAAAAATTAAATGAATGTAAAACGACATTCTGATGAACAGGATAGGTACGTAAAAATCCACTTTTTCAGCAGCAACAATTTTATTCATTCAAAGTTAATTCTGCAATTTTTCAATTACTGAAATTGACATTGGCATGAAAAGCGAAGTGAGAAAATCTCACTTGATCAGAAATTCTCCCGCTGCCAGAGGTTAACTTCATGAAATGTTCTCCTTTCTTGTATTGCGTGATACTTTTTGCCATGTACCGATTTTATGTATCCTAAATTCGTTTCGTCGCCTTTTCAATTATTAAGTTATGTCATTTTTGCTCTTTTCAAATGTTTGCATTTTGGTATATCGCAAGCTGAAATATTAAACACAAATACAAAAATTTCAGTTTCAAAAAAAAACTTATCATTTCTGGAATGTCATTTCAGCGGCAATGCGGCATGTTGAAATGTCGTTCTGTTCAGTTTCATGTTGAGTAGGCCTTTTGTTTGGTATAATTTTAATCACCAATGTCGTCCATAATGAATCCAAAATCGTGAGTTTCCTGTAAGAGTAATGAACACAAAATCATTGTGCAAAACTTAAACCGGCTTTTGAAAGTCACGAAACACTTGAAGAGAAGAGCAAAATCAGCGAAGGAGAAAAATCCCCTAACCTCGTTGACTTGCATTTCCAGATCCTCCTTCTCGCTGCTGATTCGCTCGAGTTGTGCAGCGGAATTGGCCCGATGCTCGTCAAGTCTTTTCTTCCAACCCTGTTCCACTTCACGGAGTTTCCATTCGAAATCAGAGAGAAGTTGGTGCTCCCTTTCAGCGTGAAGGCTCCGCTCCCTTTCAAATTTCTTCAGGAAAGTACCATCCATGGCCGCACGCTCCTCGATCGCCTCCTCAAGGGCCTGAAATTGGATAGAATTTTACAACACTGCCGAAAATATATGGGAGAAATTAAAAAGGGCTGACTGATCTGGGGACATCAAATTCAACAGGGCTTGATGCAGTTTCACGCCCTACAAGAATGTTATGATATCTTGGTTATGATGTTTAGTTGCGCATGTCATATCGACACTGGTTCAAAATGGCGTCTGAGTTGAAAATGAACTCCAATCAGGGAGCTATTTTGGCGGTGATTGTAAGCATAATGAATAAAACTGAAGTACGAGTATTATGATGTATGGGAGACAGTCATCACCAAAAAATAACGATGCGGATTGAAGTCCTGATGTGTTGGGCGGCGAAAATGTCTGACTGTGGATCAGCAAAAAGATTAATAAATTGTCACGAAGATTAATAAATTGTCACAAAATTCGAAGAACATTTCCGTAAATTGTATGCAAATATTTGCACTAATTGGCCATCTTGAGAAACAACAGTTTGATTTTCAAGTGCATGCACATACTCAGAAAGGGATCCTTTGTTTCCCGATAGATCTTTGGCGAACATCATTTTGATTTTCAGGTGTGTACGGACATGTGTGCGCAAAATGGCAGTCTGTCCCCTGCAGAATTTTGAGGAATACCTATCATATGTTTGCAATGCCAAGGAGCAGTCATGCAAGGTGTTCCGCCATCAATCCTCAATCTGATTTAATTCCCCTGCAATATCGAGCAACTTTTCTGAAGGGTCAGAT